>JAZGTJ010014230.1:0-14302 GCA_036877575.1 Botia almorhae
TATGATGTTTCTGGAAAGCACTTTGACAAGTCAACCCTAAATATGCTCCTGTTTTATGTTGCAGTTAATGCAATACACCGCATCTAATCGTTAACATCTAGCGTTGGCCAGTTGGGCGGATTTTGCAGTAAATGACGGCAAATCACATTACATAGAGGGATTCGCTCGCAAACAGCTCTGTGTTAGAGATGTTGTGAATGACTAAGAAGACACAAAAGCATGGACATCTTTATGTTTATGAAAACATCCCCCGCACAAAGCCCCACAGGAGCGTGAGAAGCTTTGGGTTTGGGTGCAAAAAAAAATCTATTTACACACAATAACAAAGAAGTAATCATGAAGAGGAGAGATCGAGGGGGAAAAACATATGAATTTTAAGTCATTATTTCCTTCGCAGAACAATAAGCAAGCAATCCATGTGAGACCCAACGAAAAAGGGTTTGAATTAAAAGTGAAAATGATTAAAGAGCTATTTTAATGAACTGTTAATTGCTGTGTTAAGGAGAATGAAGTTGGAGGAGAGTAGCTGCTTGACAGGAGTGAAAACCATGGCACATTTTTACACTGATGCACACCTAAACACTGAGAAAACAGAGAACCAGGATCAGGCCAGGAGACCAGGCAGAAGAGACAGGGTCTCATTTGACAAAAAGTTGTGTACTTGAAACATAGGTTCTTAGGAATAAATAACAGATGCATACTGTAAACACAGTCATTTCCAAGTTATAAATTATAAACAAGACAAACATAAAGCACATTGTTTTTGTACTTTTTTTTAAGACTTACTGTACTGTCACATTCTATGTTTTCATGTCCAATCTGGAATTTGTAGTTTTTGTACACGTGGTTTAAAATTTAATATAATCCTAATGTAAAATGTTAAGTGTGAACATACCGTTAATCCTGATTTCTGTTTGAAATGGTTTACAAACAGGCAAATGAATATGGTGTCTTAATAAACCAAAAGTGATGAAAATTGAACATAAAAAGTGATAAAATAGATGTAACCTATATACCTGGGTGAGTTTCTGTATCTCCCCGCTTTGGTAAATAAGTTGCTATTCTTGCCGAGGCCTCTCAATTATGGATGTCATATTTATACCTCCACCTCCAGCTGAATATTCAACATCTCATCAGCCTCGCTAACTGAGTCCTATATTGTGTTTCTCCTGGGCCCTTTGTGCTGCATAAGATGGCACAGTCTTTCACTTACTCTTATCACAGACACACATTAATGGCCATCAGAGAACTCTGTTCTCTTTGAATGATTTACGGCAACTAGCCTTTGATCATAAGTAGTGCTCGCTTCACAGAAAGCCTGAAAAGATGTCTCTTTGATATCGCCCTGCGTTTACATATCAATGAGCAAGGCGAAGATGGGGGCCCGGGCGACTCGTATGCCACACTTTTGGGAAATGTGGCTTGGAGGAAAAATAATAATAATACAATTGTGTCCGGCTAGACCAGTAAATGCATACGTTTGTTCGACAATTTTGTAGATAGGGCATAGCAGCCAGCCTCATCGGGTAGCAAGAGCTTGTCAAGTGTTTATTCTCGATGGTCCGCTGCTCGTTTGGCTGTTTTGGAGTGGAGAGCCCCACGTCTTTATGGACTTTCATTAGACGTCATTTTGAGGCTCATTTGAAATCAATCCCCCTTCGGACCTTCACGCCGGCTCCGGTGTCGGGCAGATGAAAAATGAGGCGGGGCATTGGGGCTTCGGGCAGCCCCACGTCCGTCCTGCTCGGCCCAGTCTGTTAATACAGCATCATCTGGTCGAACGAACGTGCAATTCCCACATCTCATTACCGACAGGAACTGTGGGTCATTACACGGGATGGATTCCTATTAGCTGAACCGAGGGTTTGAGACTAAATACAGAAGGTTTTGGACACATACTCACAAGGACTTTGTTACACACTCCTCAGACGCCTCCAACCCGTTCATACACTTCTGGATGAGACCAAGGTGTGAAAATTACTTGAGAGAATTAAAGGATGCAACACTTCAGGTAGACAGCGGAATCTCAGATTTAGTATTTAAAGTATTTAAACTTTAAAAAACATGTTTGAAGGAATAGTTCACCCAAAATGAATAAGATTCTGTCATCAATTCTCACCCTCATATTATTCCAAACCTTATTTTTTTTGGTCAGTGGAAAGCAAAATATACATTTTAAAAGAAATATTTAGCTCCTGTCACAAGCTTTAAAACTCCAAAAGAATTTTGCCAATATTTGCTAATTCATTGTTTAGCAAGATTAAAGTTACAGTTCTTCAAAAACGATCTACTTTTGCATTCCACTGATAAAAGAACAAGATTAGAACAAAGTGAGGGTGAGTAAATAATGTCTGAATTTAGTCCCTAATGTCTGAACCATCCCTTTAAATTTGTCCTTTAGAACACATCATTATAAAGTCCATTGAGTCACCTCAATAAATGCAATCCTGGGGCATGATTTGCCTGAATGAAAAGCCTATGACATATCTCTCCTACATTCTCCATGAAGCATTAATTCAGGATGACTGCACGGTCATCTGAAAATCAAGGTAACGGTCAGGAGCAGGTTTAACCCGCAGCAGCGCGAGGAAGATGAGGCACAGGCCGATAAGTGACGATAATGCTGGTTATTCGTATGGCTCTCTGCTGCATGAGCCATCTGTTTATCTGACAGACGACATCCTGACAGACAGGGTGGGTAATCGATGCTGCTCTGCTTCACAGGTCTGTGTGTAAACGTATAGCGTTCACCTGTCCTGAAAGCTTGTGTGCGGTTGCCATTACAATTTTAAAACATACATGTGTAAGACAGAGAGAGTGCTGCTGGGTGCACTTAACAACCTGTCCTGGGCACGCTGACCTGTGTGTGAGTGCGCCTCTGTGTGTAAGCAGAAATGTGTGTGTTCTGTGTTTAAGAGCGCTCCTCTTTAGAAATGGGCAGCAAGCACCTTCTGCTCCAATGGGGGAGATGATTTATGGAACATTAATTTCTATTGGCTGGATCTGGGCGAATATTTCAGTCAAGGGACAAAGACTGGACGAGATTTCTGATAAGTCAGCATGACAGAGCAAAAGAGACTGATATGATAAAAGTAGATAAATCTCCAAACTCTTGATGATCTAAACAGTCAAACTCTGCCAAGAGATTTGCAGTCATTTGTTACCAGTATTTGCAAAATATTATATTAAAGACTTTGTTAAGACAATAGATACACGCTGGGAATAATGCTGGGAATTATGGGAACTGTTTTATAATGACTGTTAAATAAACGTTAAATAGTATTGACACCTTCCTGCTCCTGATTTTCAAATTCTGGCCACACAGGGCAATGTGAACCACTGACTTCTAAATGTCACGCTGGATACGAGATGTTATGGATGTTCTTCACAAGATGATAGGTGATTATTGATTTATTCTGGTCAGTTTAAATATACTGCACAGGTAAAATATATGAACAACTTTTGATTTATGAATTTGTGAAATAAATTGAAAAAATACATTGCCACAGCAAACAGGCAAGCTATTGCTGAACCATGGACAATACGCAGTCAGCCGGAATTCATAAAAAGTGAAAGCCTTTAAAGTGAATGTGAGATCACATATACAGTCAGACCTGGTCCCAGTACAGCTATTGCCTAGTGAATTATCTCTTCTCCTAACAAAACTCTGACCCTGGACCCAGGTTCAAAAGGTGAACTGAAGTCTGAGAGAACTGCTCTGCTGGAGTGAGACAGGAAAATGATACTCTTTCACTCTTCCTTGGCCAAAAGATCAACACGAATCTTTCTCTCTCTTGACACAGTCAATATTTTACATAAAACAAAGGGCCAGCTGAGATCAAATGAAGGCGTTTATGGGAGCTTAGAGGAGGCAGAAGTGTCTCTGGTTACTTTAGGATTATGGGTAGGGATAGGGAGATAGTTTTAGCGTGAATCTCATGAAAACCGCGAAGAAATGTCTGTGTCATATTTCACCCCCAAATCGAATTCTACATTGTGATATTTTCATGAAAATAACTCCCCACTCCTTACAACTGTCAGTAACATAAAATGCAAAAAATATGATGCTTATTGAACATTATCAAAAAATAACAGTATTTCTATACAATTTTTAAATGATTATTTAGCATAATTGTACGAATACAGAGGCCACAAATACTATTCTAAAACACATGTAATACATTGAAAAATATATCTTAAACATAATATTAAAGCTAATGACATCTGCCAAGAAATTATACTAGACCTTTGCTCAGAACCATTTTTGCATTGTTTTAATTTAATATATCTGTTCATCTTTCTTTTAGAACAAACATGTATTGTTTTATCATTTAAATCTGAACACACTTCCTTCTATAAAATGTATTGCTGGAAAAATTATTTGTGTTTGTAATCTTTTTTTTGCTGCTTGGTGTGATATTTTCATGACATTTAAACAAATGTGACAGTATGTTCACTGTACATAATGTACACAATTACTTTATGCCTTAAAATCTTTTTGTCTAGACGCGATACCTTTCATTACTGCATAACAATAGTAAGAATGAGATCTGTGCTTGTAAATGAAAACATTCTTTCAAGATTCAAGAAGCAGGAGAACAAGATAAGCGACGTAAAGCAGTAAAAAAAATAAAGGCGATCTCTTTCCTGTAATGGCTGTTTAAACAGACCAAATCCTGGACACTTGTCAATATCAGTCTCTTGTATGGGGCTTGTAGGGATAACTAGTAAATTTAGAGCGGTGTGAGGGTAAGAGAGAGAGAAAGAGGAGAAAAGAGAGAGGGGCGTGCGAGATTGTGGGTAGCAACACAGTCCAATATGATTTAATAAGACTGACAGTTGTTCTCTGATGAGAGAAAAGCTCTTGAAAGTGTGATGGCAAAATGAAAATATGTGAGAGACAAAGAGGAAAGAAATAAAAGTGCTGACCGCTTTGGTAGTTAGTGATTTGCAACATACACAAATCTGAGCCCCACAATCTCTGCATCTCTCTCTCTCTCTCTCTCTCTCTCTCTCTCTCAACACACACCTGGTTTTTGCTAACGCGGCAAATCACATGGCTGACAGATTCTCGAGCCTGTTTAAATAATGCATGGGATTTCTCTTTTAACTTGTCAGTCGCTCCACAAAAAACTATATCAGTTCTTCTCTGATGTCATTTGTGACAGTGATTCACACTGACAGTTCTCCATTAGACCAATGAGTCGCCTTTTCTTTTTCCTATTCTTCTACCGCCGTTCCGACAAGAAACACATGTTACTCTTTTGCCTTTTTTCTAATCCTCTTTTTCCTCTCAGTCCCTTTCTCTCTTTCTCTTCTGTGTTTTTTTCTTGTTAATAGGGGTTTGCAGCACTGTATTCATATTTAAAGACACGATTTCACAAGAAGTCCCATTTACTCACTGCACCGGCTACAGCTCCCTTAACTGTATTAGTGTAAACATTGCTTTCTGCCTTATGCGCTCCGCGGCTGAAATCACAAATCAACAGAAGAACTTACTTTGTGCAACTTGATAAACTTGAAAAAAGCAGACTGTCTTGCTTCATGCCACATAGTTTGATTAGACTGTGCATGAGGCACGCTTGAGACCAGTGAAATCTCTTTGGTCACTTTGGCCACTCTAAAAAACATCACTACTGTGTGTAGTTGCGCTTTTTTGATTCAGTGCTCTTTTCTCTGGCACGTTCACAGTGAGGGCGAGGGGAGATTGAAATCAAGCCTATCTGTGCTGACTGCCTGGTGCAGATAGCTTAGGCTTTTTTGTGGCACGATCCACACAGTGGAGGAAAAGCACAGATTAGCCGTTTCCCTTTGAAGCTCTCCTTCAAAAAAAAGGGATGGAAAGAGCTTGCCACCAAAAGCGAGAGGGGAGGAGACCAAAAACACATCTTGTGGGAATGTAAAGAAACAAAAAGGGGGTTTGGGGGACAGGAAAAAAGCAAGGAAAAGTAAGAAAGAGAGGAAAACAGTCACTGGATCTTTGTAGTTGTCCCTGAGTGAGCCATGTCTTGGCAAGGGAGTGAGGTAGAGAGGGAGAGTGAGGTAAAGACAAAGGTTAAAACTGCCGGGCAGCTTCAGAGGGTGTTTGTATAACTTCAGGGATGCAATAAGGCTTGATCCGATTCCAAGACACCCACTGCCTCTCAACCCCAAACACGCAACCAATCAAATGCATCCTAGGTGGTTTGACTTGTTTTGAGTACTTTGTAAAAATACTCTGTAATAAAACATAAGATGGTGCACACACAGAATCTGCACCACCATCTGTCAATGCTTATCATTGAGAAATTTTGCTGCTAAACAAAGTGACATGACACCATCACACGTGATAAACTATCTTTTTCATGTCAATCAGAATTTTTGTCCTAAACAGCTGCTATGTCGATATGCGACGAGCGACAGCAGATTCTATTTTAGAATCATTTCTATTTCTGCAACGTTGTGACATGTACTGATTGATTTCTATCTTATTAAAATGTTTTTTAAGTTAGTATATAATTGTTTATAACCTTAAAAGCCATAATGAAAGCAACAATGTATAATTAACCTCAGATGTTGAAAATACTTTTGTCCAAAGGGTTAACTCAAACAAAGTATATTTCATAAAATATGAAATATACAGCCCTTTATCAGTCGCAGAATATGTATTTTAAATAATATTAAAAAAGTTTATTTTTATTAATTTGATTATGAGCAACAGCAAACAGTGCGCTTGCAGAGAGTGTGGACAAACAAATGTGCTTATAATGCTTATTGCTGGAATCATACATTTGGTTAGGACACAGTCTGTGTAATTTCTGTGCCACTAGCATTAATAAATGGAGTTACAAAAAAGTTTTTTTTACACAAGTTCCACACAGAAACAGACCAGTCCCACCATTCAACAGAATTTGTTGAATGTTGCTATGTTTTGAATGTGCCACAAAACAGTGTTTACACTTTTATGTAAATTAACCCACACATTTTGCTTCACATAATCAGTGCTGAAAATGCATAAAAAGCCAATTCTGTCATATTTTGTCAAGAAATAGTTGTTCTGTTCTGTAAAAACTAAATTTAATGTTACTACATGAATTTCTGGGGGCTGAAATTTGGTTATTGAATGTGGTTGTCACTCCAGTGAATTATCAAACTCAGTGTGTACACAACAGAATTAGGTGAACAGAAGTGGAGTGACAACCGCATTTAGCTGCAGTGTGAATGTGTTTATAAAGGACAAAACCAGCCTGAAACTGTCAAGCTTATTAGATCTGACACCACACAAACAAATGGCTTTACTTTTAGCAATCTGCAGTTCTAAGCCAATGCTTACTCTGTTTCATGGTGCAATACTGTTGTTCACTCAGCACGCAGACATCCGCAAACAGAAGTGAAATTTGACTCTGTGTGATTCTCACTTTCTATTGATGCAGCTCTATCTCTGTCTTCCTCTCTCATCATCAACATTAGCTGTATCGGCAGTCAGAGTACATCAGGGGATGTGTGATGGAGCGGGAGACAAACGTGTTCTCTTCAGCCCTGCCCTAACTCTACCTCATCTCTCCATCATCTCCATCATCTATCTGTCACTGCACAGACTGCGTCTCTCCCTGCATGCCGCCACTCGCATGGAGTGAATTCATAGGTGATTCGTGTGCGGAGTCTCAGAAGGTTGATCTGAGAATGGTTTTGTTTTGTCATGTCTTAATGAAATGAACTATAGGGACAGTAGAGGAGCTGATCATAGATAAGGCAGACTCCTTTGCTCAAAGGCATGTTATTAAACCAATAGTTCTGGCTATATTATATTCAGTTCTATATTTATGTGCCAATTTACTATAACCTAATAAAAGTATTATACAGATCAATTGTCTATTTAATTGATTTATTTGGTGACAATTTGTTGGCTTTTTATGTTTTACAATGTCTAAAAGAATTTGATCAGATTTTTAAAATCTTTGCAGACAGCATGAGCAGTGAATTTCTATTATTGGCTCCCTCTAGATATTCAGACGCATGCACTGTGTGTGTTTATACTGCTGTGTGTGTGTGATATTGTATGTAAGCGTTATTGGTCTTGGCAATAACAAAGAATGGCATTTGCGTCTGTGTTCGCAGTTGTTCACTGTGATAATAAAGAATGACATTTTACTGTTTATGTGTGTGCAAGTGTGTGTGTACATGTGTGTGTAAGTGTGTGTGCACGCAGTGATGCAGTGATGGTAACATCACAATCTAAATGCACAGTCAGGTGGGGAACATTAAAGACGTCATTAGCTTCAATAAAGCACAGAAGAAGGGAGAGGGCTGCATGGGCGAGAACCCATTTCCTCTGGTCATGTGCTTCTGTGTGTGTGTGGGTGGGTGTATATCTGCTGAGGTGATTGTTGAACATTTCCTAACAGTGCTCTTTATTTTGATATTATGAATATCTATTGCCTGGTTAGTAATTCAAAGCTAGTGAATCATAAAACCTGTCAAATTAAACGGCCACCTTGTACATCAGAAGAGTGTATTGATGTTCTAAGAGATCTTTTGTTTTGTTGTGGGAGATCTGATGTGATTTGAAACTGCAGCAAGTATAATTTCTATACTTCTATGATCTATAAACCAGAACATTTAAAGCAATAGACAAAATAGATAATTATTACAAATGATATAGTACTATTAATACTGTATTAGTACTATTATTATACAGTATATAATTGTTTAAATAATAAATGTGTATATAAACACACACATACAGGTATATTTAGTAGCTAACAGTACTATATCACTGAAATACATGTTATCTAGAGCCTTTACATTTCTGTTATTTTTCTGTCCACTTAAACCACTCAAAATCATTTTTGCTGAGATCACAAACATGAGACAAAGTAATATTGCATGTCTCTGCTGGGCTTCCGTATGTTATATATTCTTGCGTCAGTGTACATCAGTATGTGTGTGACTCTCACCTGCGCTGGAGTTCAGCTCTTCGTTCTCTGACTCTGTACCATTCTGGCTTCCAGCTCCGTGAATGTTGTTCATGGCCAAGAGTTTCATCTTCTGGAGTTTCATAGCTTCTGCCATGGCTGCTGCAGTCAGACCTGTGATACAAACACACACACAGAGTTAAGTGTGTATGGTAACATGCAGTGTATTGGTTGCGCTACACCTGGTACAAACATCTGTCTCTGGGTGATTCAATCACAAGTGGTCACCTGACACAGATTGCTATTCACACCTGGTAGTAACATGCGTCTCAAATGTGTCTCTTGTGAGCCCTTTATTTGATGATCAGATTCCATTTTAGGTAGCGTTTCCGAAGAGGTGCTTTTTCATAGCTCAGAAGACTTCATGTGATTCTCATGTTCACACATGAGATGATTCACAATTTCTTTGAAAACTGTCTTTAGATTATTTAGAAAAAATAAAAGGAAACACAAATGAGACAATTGTTTTCACAGTAGAACTCTAGAGAGAGTTTAACAACATTTGAGTTCATAATAAAATCTCTGACTTTTGATTGCAAATTTTGTCACTGTTACACAGTTTAAGACATTGTTAAGATCTATTAAAGCTGTTGAGGAGAAACGCGTTACTTCAGAAGATAGCTGTGATTTTATTTTTTCAAAAGAAGCACAAAGCTTTAGCAAGTCTCAATTTAAACTCAATGTTGTGTAGGAGAAACAACACAGATATTAAAGAGATTTCACACATGATTTTTCTGTCCCTTGGTGAGGTGTGTATGCTCAGTATCCAGTGGCTGTAATATGCACACTATCCTGCGTGCTTCATTTAGAAATATAGCCTCACAGCTGTATTTTGCTGAATGTCATTGTTCTGTTCAGGAAGTGCTCTCTAGAGGGCAGATCAGCACTGGCCCTCACTGCTGCCCACCGGCAGAATGTGGCCCTGTGAATAAGGAATCTTTTCCCAGTGGGCCCTCTGCACGTGGTTCTGTGGTAACGTGTGTGTGTGTGTCTCATGAGGTTCTCTGCCGTGTTACTCCCTGTCTCACACACACTTCCAGATCTCTACCCTCCGCTCATCAAGGGCTCCTCAGGCCTGGAAGCATCATCACTCAGCCCAATTAGGCCCCTAATTAATTCAATTAAACAACGGAGGGACACATTAAGTAATTCATTAAGTGACAACGCAATGCCTTTTCGCACTCCGCTCTCTAAATTTCCCCACCAGTCAGAATGGGATGAAGCGAAGGCTTACGTCCCGTGTCATTTCCCCAGGTTCAGACAATAGATGTCACCTTGATCTAATTCATTAAAAATTTTGCCTCCAACGGAATACGTGAACTAGCACAAAAAAGAAGGCCGAAGAAGATCCCTTTATTCTCCGTTTCACAAAGTCGGTATGGATTCAGAAGCACAGAGCACTTTTCATTCCCCAGAGGGCCGTGCGCTCCCTTGTCGAACACTTACGGCTAAAAATTAACAACATTCTCTGCTTTTAGATTCTGCGACAGCCGGTAAGCCAAATAAAACCAGAAAATTATTTATATTTTGAAAAACACAAGTCTCTGATATACTTTACTGCAGCGTGTGGGGGTAAGATAAATGAATCTACTTCTAGGCAAAAAAAAAAAACATAAGCATCTCAGTATTTGTACGCAGCCAGCCCTGTCCACACAGTGCAGTGTGGAAAAAGCGGCAACTACATTTAAACAAAATGTCAGCATGATTGATTTCATTTATTATGGGTTCGTTTTGTTGCCTAATCCCACGGAGTTGTCAGCAACGTGGCTGCCCGTGCCTTCAAACAGGATTCAGACGCACTCTGGAACGCTGAATGAACTGTCAACATAAGGCTGCTCGGTGTGTGTGTGTGTGTGGCAGAAAGGCCCCGTCCAGAATGATCCCTTAAACCCTTGAGTCCTCCTCAGGGCGCACACTTTGGTCCCATTATGCCAAACAGACTGTCAAGTACCTTAAAACTACAAACGACTAAAACTAATAATAATAATACATGCAGATGGGTCCTTAAGTGCTTTTCTGAAAATATGTGGAAGCCCTACAGTGTGGGAGAGATCAGACATTCAAACACATCTTCTGCTTACTTCCACAGGTTCCTGATTCAAATAAAATCTGCAAACGAAACACGCACACATTTATACTGAATAACAAGAATATAAAGCTAAGGAAAGCGAACAAACAGCATAACTGGTGCATTGTCTTACACACACACACTATAAGGTCCGGCCCACCTCCCGATACTAAGACGAGAACAAGCCCGGAGATACGGAGTGTGTAGCCGTAATTGATGTTTGAGGAAAGTCGCGACCCGCGGAAATGGGAGCCGGTGGATGAAAGGCGAGCGCCGTTTTGCAGGGGTGGACAAACAGCTTGCTTATTGTTTGCCTTTCATATGGCCCTTAAGATCTACAAGTCTCTCAGCCTCAAACTTACGCTTTGAACACTAGGGCCCTGGCGCAAGTCATCATGAATGGAGGGCATTGGGGCACGTCCACAGGAGGGAGAACACATCTATCCTCCTTTCCTCACCCAATACCCCTCGTTTTCGAGATCTGACAGGTCCATCTTGGTTGCTAATGGTTCACCTGGCTTAGAAGTAAGGAGGTGAAGCGCTGAGGTGGATGAGGGGCTTTTGGAGTCTTGATGGGGGGTCAGCTAAGGGCCAGTCTGGATTCCTCTGCTATGACGTATTTGAATTGGTCCTTTTTCATACCTAGACAACAATGTCCCATTTAATTAAGAGTGGTATGAGAAAAGGTAGATTCCAAAACGAAGAAAAAAATTGATCCAAAGAAGTTTCTTTTGATCTGAAAGTCAGCGAGCGTTACATCAATGGATTCATTTCAGCGTTGAGAGGCGCTCTGTTTCACTGCGTTTAATATTCCTGTCTTTACTGCGGTAATGAAACCTTAAAGACCGGGTAAAAGACAGGAGGAATTGCAGGTCAGGATTGCGTTACAGGTCAGTAACTCTTGGTCATTTCAAAGTCCCTTCTTGTAGGTTCATCCGAGAAAGAGCTAAAATGGCTTTAGTTGAGGAAAACTTTAGATTGTTTTTCTAATAAGATACAGGACGTTGTGGTATATTGTAAATATAGTCATGGCTTAGGGGTGCTGTTATGCAAACAAGCCCTTCACAACAGCACAGCCTCAAATGTCTTATGTCTTAATGTCTGCTTGTATAAAATCAGGACACTCACATTTACTCACATTTTGTAGCGGTGGCAGCCACAAAGTTAATTTTGAAGGTAAGTAAGTACGGGACGTACTTAAATTAAATTGTTATATTGACTTTGCAAAAGTAAATTTTCCCAAGTCAAAGGAATTATTATTATTATTATTTATTTAATTCCCGGTAAACCTCAAAAAGAAACCACTGATGCACAAATTGTCACCTGCACCTTAACACACAGGAAAATACAAATGGATGAAATAACACAATTCACAACAAGTTTTCTTTTTAGTGTGCAGACTGTTGTTATTGGAGCATATAAAAAAGAATCATCAAACGTAAAACTGTACGAAGGAAACTAAATCTTACAAAGTTTTGCCTTTTTTCATCGCATTTAGATAAAGAAAATCACAAGCATTAATTAAGAGGTTTTCCACATCAGTTCAATCTTGACAACAAGGATCAACAAGTCCAACCATAAACCATACCAAACCATAAAAAAACCTTGTTTTTACAAAAACAAAAAAAACTACTTCCCTTTAAAATCTCTTGGAAACAATCTTAAAGTTCAAACTTTTCATACACAACAATAACAAAAAGTAAGAAAAAGTATTTCCAACAGAAGTAAACTTGCTAGGTGTGTGTGCGTGCAAGTTTTTCGTGCAGTGTGGATATGTGTGTGTGTTTCGGCTACGTGAAGCAGGCAGCGTCTAGGCGGCCAACCAATATACAAGGCCGGGAAAGAGATTTTTGGAGCTTCTGCAGCTTTTAACAGGGGAATAGAAACTAAGGTACCTGCGAAGGTGAACCAATCTGAAAGTTACGTTGCAACCGGCAATCAATGCAGTTTTCGGCGTACACACCCGGTCTGCACAAACAGATAATCCAACATGCTTGGCCACACTTGCTTTCAGGTATTGTTCTCGTCATGTTATTTCCTTCTGCTCACCCCCAAACTTCCATTTTTGCCTCTCTTTTATATCATTTCTGCCATTTCATGGATTAATATCCATATTGCCACAATTCACCTCTAAGATAATATATTATCAACACTTTAGAACCTTCATTGATAATATTAATTCATGCTTATATAATACTCAAATAAAATTAATTAAACTTAATGTATTCTACCATGGAAGTCTAAGTCATATTATCATATATTTGAATTTTCTAAGTATTGATGCTGTGTGTTAAGCTTGTAATTATGTATTTGCATTTAATGACTAATTAAAGTGATTATATAGTGTTACTTGTATATTTTTGTATTTTCCTAGAAGATACAGTCATATAATGACATGTAAACTAAAGTTTATAGTCGGAGTTGTGTTTAGTTGTGTTTATAGGTTGTCGTGGGTTCTGTGGGTTGCATACACAATACCTGTGAACAGTTGTTTCTCTGCATACAGGAGCTGCATCATGTATTTTTCCACAGCTGGAATGGTGCATTAGCCAATCAGCAGCCAGAACAAAAAAACAAATTTGTTACAGATAAACTGCTTGGCAAAGGGCAGATTTATTGCTGATATTCCTAATAAAAGATTCCTTACATGCAGCTGTAACGTGCATATGGTTGAGGCAATTCAAACCTTAAATTTGTTTAGAAAGATGTTTCTGATGACTTTCTAATGGTATATTTTATACCGTTATATTTTAATATTTTGTGCGTGTATACCAGACTCTCTGCCTCTGTAGCGTTTTAATAGAGCGAGTCACCAAATTTCCCCTTAAAATATTTATTTCCTGTATTTACTTGCCCAACTAAACATGCGCACAACCCCCAATTGCACAGAACAAGAGGTCCAGTGATTTTGTGTCCAAGACCATATAAAAGTGAACATGAAAAAGAAGAGAGCAGGAAGAGAGAAAATGGAGACTGATAAAACACACAACATAGATTGCCTGTGAGAACAAGTCCACAGAGATCATGTTTTCCACATAGGGGTCAGTCAGGCACCCCCCACCCTCTGCTCTATGCAACCGGACACATTATTGCCTTTTGCATTTTTCCTTTTCAGACTAAATGGGGGTAAAAAGAAAGGAACAACATCTTTTCTTTGCTTTGACAGAGTGTCTCAAGGAAAAAGTATCAGATTTGTACACAAAACTGGGAAAAAATGGGCATCTCCTTTGATTCACTGAAGAGTAAATATTACTGTCCGATTTCACGTTGAACAGTAAAC
>JAZGTJ010014231.1:0-14301 GCA_036877575.1 Botia almorhae
ACGCAATGTTCGGGTTGCTCACCGTAAGGAGCTGGGCTTGTTCCTCACCTTCAGTTTCTCTGTGATAGAAGTAGTTAAAGTTAGACACAATCACAGGCACAGGTAGTGCGATGGTTAGCACTCCAGCAATGGCACACAGGGAGCCCACGATCTTGCCCCCTATGGTAACAGGGTACATGTCTCCATAGCCCACGGTGGTCATTGAAACCACTGCCCACCAGAAGGCATCCGGGATACTTGTGAAAAAGGAATCCTTCTCCTCAGCCTCTGCGAAATATACAGCACTGGAAAACAAGATGACGCCAATGAACAGAAAAAAGATCAGCAGTCCGAGCTCTCGCATGCTGGCTTTCAGCGTCTGGCCCAAGATCTGAAGCCCCTTGGAGTGCCTGGAGAGTTTAAATATCCGAAACACCCGCACCAGACGGATAACCCTGAGAATGGCCAAAGATGTGGCCTGTTCTCCTCCACCCTTGGCCTCTCTTCCACCCTCATCAGGGTCCTCTGCCATCTCAGTTCCCAGTGTTATGAAATATGGAATAATTGACACCACATCAATTGTGTTCATCATGTTTTTGAAGAACGCTGCTTTACTTGGGCAGGCGAAAAAACGAACAATCAGCTCAAAAGAAAACCAGATGATGCAGAGCGTCTCCACAACAAAGAAAGGGTCGGTCAGAATATTCGGTTTGTAATAAAATGTGCTGTTGCCGATCATTTGGAGTCGTCCATGTGGATCTTCTTTCAGCTCTGGTAGGGTCTCCAAACAAAAGATTACAATGGAAATGAGAATGACCATGACAGACACTATTGCTATCCCTCTCGCAGGCCCTGAACTCTCGGGATGCTCAAAAAGCAGCCAGAGCTGTTTCTGAAACTCATTCTCCGGCAGGGGGCGCTCTTCCTCACGAATGAAGCCCTCATCCTCTCTGAATTTTTCCATGGCTTCTTCTCCGAGCTCGTAGAACTTAATCTCCTCTGAGAACATATCCAAGGGAACATTGACAGGTCTTCTTAACCTCCCCCCCGACTGATAGTAGTAAAGAATGGCATCAAAACTCGGACGGTTTCTGTCAAAGAAGTATTCGTTTCTTAAAGGGTCAAAGTAGCGCATTCGTTTTTTGGGGTTGCCCAGTAGAGTGTCCGGGAACTGGGCCAGAGTCTTGAGTTGTGTCTCAAAGCGCAGCCCAGAGATATTAATGACCACCCTCTCGCAGCACTCGGGGGAATACTGAGAGTCCTGTGGATGGCCCTGCATCGTGGAGGAGGTGTCATCCATGTTATCTCCAACTACAACCACAGTCATCCTGGAGATCAAACCCGCAGCACCGCACACCAGCGGATGTTCAGGTCAGTTTGGCACGCAACCAACGCCTGATGCTGTTAAAACTGACCCAAGTCCAGCATTGTGTTCCATTAAATCTCCACCTACAGTGGAGCAGAGGGCACCTGCTGTAAGAAAATAAAGTAATGAGACACATCCAATACCATGATTGTGAAAGAAATATCTAAAAATAAGCACAGCATTTCCAATAGGACTGAAATATGCCATTAAAGGGTTTTTTCAATAAATACTTTTAGGATTTTAAAATGACTGTTTTCCAGCTGCCCACTAAAAAGATATTCACAAAGAGAAAGCCAGCACAGTAGCCATTAGGATCCTGCTAAATGAAATAAATTGGGTTCGTTTAACAAACACATTTCCAACCGAAGCAAACAAAGTGCTAAAATGCAGTAGAAACCTACAAGCAGTTCCTCTCACACTGAATTCTCTCAAGAGACAGAAATGAATTTCAATCACTCTAGTGGACATATGCTTACATTAGAATCTCTGAAACAGATGAAAAACAGCAGATGTCCTAATACTAATATATATTATGAAATCACAACATGTGTGTTATTAGTATAATGATAATCATAATAACATCAGTCACTACATTGATGTTATTGTCGTGTTGTAATGCTCAAGCGAATCACAGACGTGACGGGTTAATGCACTGCAGCATTCGCCAATATGAACGTTATGCATTTATAACGCACAGAGCGACAACAAATGATGCGGATGTATAAGATGCCTTTGTACTTACGTGGGCAATGGAAAGATCTGCGCCAAATCTGCCGTTAGTAAATGTATCACATTACAGTCCGATGCGCGCTAGAGCTGCCCAGAGAAATCCATCGAGCGAGAACATAACGGATCCACCGTATTCACCTACAGATCGCCACAAATTTGCGGTAAGTTCCTTAAAGCCGCGCAGCAGCATAGAGAGAGAGACCCACACATACCACAGAGAAAGAGAAAAAGAGAGAGAGAGTGAGAGAGAGAGGATGTGTAATGCGCAATGCAGACTCCAGTGTGTTGCCAAATGTGCGTTTCCACACATCTGATGGGGACACACTACAGCAGCGTTAGAATGAATATGCATTATTTTGGCATGGCAAATTCTATATGGCATTTTTCATAATACACATTTTAATTGCAATAATAATATTTCTTATTATTGATATTATTTATTTCTGCAAGACATTACAGATTGTAAAGATGTCGTGCATTCAAGGTCCTGGGAATCAAACCCGTGACCTTGGTGTTGCTAGCTACTGCACTACTATTGAATTGTCTGTGTAGCTGGGAATTGTCATGTATTGCACATGTTAGCAAACAAATTGTGTATAAAACAGTAAGTAAATATTAATTTTTATTCCTTTATTCAATAATAAGATTCCTAATAAGAAACCTTAATATTTAAATGAAAAACATTTGTTTGTTTATTGCTTTTATTAAAGCACAACTATGACCTGTTCATGTATGTATATATTAATTTATTCTCCAAATACATTATTGTCTCCTGTTTGAATCATATTCTTTATCATCTTTTTGGTTGTGTGTCATCATTGTGACATTTACAAAACAGCCACGTATTTTGTTGTCACATTGAATCCTTAATCTAGTACAGACTGATGGCTGGTTAACCTTATCCAGCCCTGAACAAACCATCCAGTCACTTTCATGCAACTGCAAGAGAGACATCAACACACTTCTCCATGGCAACCAGGAGTAAGTGAAAGAATGGAAGAGGGGATGGATCTCTACTGCTGTTATAATGGGCCAATGTCATGCAAATGGCTACATGCAGAGAAAATTATGTATTCCACATTTATATCTGTGATCCTGTGACTGACTGACATATTGCCAGGATGAAAAAAAGGCTAGGCTTCCCTGTGTTAACTCTGACCCTGGTGACCCACAGCACTGCACCTTTAAATGTCTTATAGATCCATGATTGTGTCCGATAATGTGAGTGTGTCAGATAATGTGTGATAATGTGATTGTGTCAGATAATGTGAGTGTGTCAGAGAATGTGAGTGTGTCAGAAAACTGAGTGTGTCAGATAACGTGAGTGTGTCTGATAATGTGTGATAATGTGAGTGTGTCAGATAATGTGAATGTGTCAGAAAAGTGAGTGATAATATGAGTGTCAGATAATG
Organism: Botia almorhae; assembly: GCA_036877575.1. NCBI lineage: Eukaryota > Metazoa > Chordata > Actinopteri > Cypriniformes > Botiidae > Botia > Botia almorhae. Next base: position 3,487 of record JAZGTJ010014231.1, read on the forward strand.
TGAGTGTGTCAGAGAATGTGAGTGTGTCAGAAAAGTGAGTGTGTCAGATAATGTGTGATAATGTGATTGTGTCAGATAATGTGAGTGTGTCAGTTAATGTGAGTGATAATGTGATTGTGTCAGATAATATGAGTGATAATGTGAGTGTGTCAGATAATGTGTGTCAGATAATTGAGTGTGTCAGAAAAGTGAGTGTGTCACATAATGTGTGATAATGTGAGTGTGTCAGATAATGTGATTGTGTCAGAAAAGTGAGTGTGTCAGATAATGTGTGATAATGTGAGTGTGTCAGATAAAGTGATTGTGTCAGATAATTGAGTGTGTCAGAAAAGTGAGTGTGTCAGATAATGTGTGATAATGTGAGTGTGTCAGATAATGTGATTGTGTCCGATAATGTGAGTGTGTCAGATAATGTGTGATAATGTGATTGTGTCAGATAATGTGAGTGTGTCAGATAATGTGAGTGTGTCAGAAAAGTGAGTGTCAGATAATGTGTGATAATGTGATTGTGTCAGATAACGTGAGTGTGTCAGATAACGTGAGTGTGTCTGATAACGTGAGTGTGTCAGATAACGTGAGTGTGTCAGATAACGTGAGTGTGTCAGATAACGTGAGTGTGTCAGATAATGTGAAGTGCTTGGAGTTGTATACATAATATACATAAGTATATTATTTAAGTTGGGTAAATATTTGTTGGGTAAATAATTATTGTTTAAAATAAGCATTTCATTCTGATTATTTGCATTTCCTTTGTGCATTATTAAATCGTATCATAGGCTTGTGTGCAGCCATTTGCAGATCATCATCATATCGGCCAATAAAAAACTGTGATTATTATCACTAAATGAACCAAATGATAACTAATTGTAACAAATACAAACATGCACAAACCATTTCAACCATGACAAAAACTAGTCTATTTAGTAACCCGGTAAAATATTCTACAGATTTTGTTATATATCACAGGTGACAAATTGACCAGATATTCAGAAGTTCAGTTCATTGTACTCATCACTAATTCAGAAAACAAAGAATAAATGATTGTTTCACTAAGACGGCCATGAGCTGCACTGCATGAACGGTCCACAGAAGTGAATCTCAAGTTCTGTCATGAGTTCTCACAATGGTGTGTGGCGTTTCTTCTGTTTCAGCACAGTGATGTTCAGCCTTATACTCACCTACAGTTATATCCGGCCTGCAGTATACTTATTTAACAGCACAAATCTACACGCTCTATATTTAGTTTAAAACATGTCAATCTAAATAAGATAAAACAATAAATGAGCATATATATAAAGCAGTTCAAATAATGTATAAATGGCTCAGGATTCATACAATATTCTAATTACATAAACAATATGAAACTGATATGTGAAATTAGCATAAGTTAATGTCATAAAGTATGAAATGATGTCATAAAGAAAAAACATCCTAAAATAAGCTTCTTTCTCCATATTGATTTTGGAGTAAATTATGGCCAGATAATTTTATGAAGGTTTTGAAGGAACACGATTGTCTCTAATCATTGGCTCTGAAATCATTTGTAATGTAAGAGCTAGACAGAAAATGGTCAGACTGCACTGACCGCCCTCATTCTTATGAAATTCATTCCTTTACAGTATATTTCCTGTGCTGTAAACCTGCTGATGTGGTCTCTGTGCTATCTGCCTAGCAACAGTCGCAAGTGTGAAAGCCTCACTTCCTCTCTTTCGTTCTTCTGCAGCATTGGTTGACATTCACGCTGCTGACGTTTGCTCCGTATCGCAAACGTCTCTGTGCGTGAATGAGACCTGAGATCCCCACTGAGGTTCTTCGCAGATGGTTCCTCAATAGAACAACAGCTGAGGAACGGTACAGTCGTACAGTATGAATGTAGCGCTGCTTCATCATTCATGAATGACCCAGCTGGTTATATAACCCTCACGCTCTATTTATAAGAGCCATCGCTTGACGAAGGGCATGAGACTCGTGGTGCCCTTCAAGACAAACGCTGGAGCCCCAGGGGCTGCTGGGTCGGACCGTTGGCTGCTATTATTAGCTGTGTGTCACACCGTGACCAATGGAAGTGGAGTGGAACTGACAGATGTGTGTGTGTGTGTGTGTGTGTGTGTCTTCATCGGTAATGTGCAATCGTGTGTGGATGTAGTGATTGCATCATGAAGCGCACATTGGCCAGATCTACTGCACTGCACCATTCTGCATGAAATAGACACACATGGCACATCATTGATCATATTCCACAGATTGCTAAACTGAGCATACAGTTGACTCTAGAATGGAATCATTTCACATGTTTATTTTCCTTGTTTAGTTCCCTAACAAATGAAATATATATTATCTGCACCTCCAACTCAGGTCAGAATAACACGGATGTAAACCACACGAAATGATACACAAACAGATAAAAGAACTGTTTATCAGTGGACATTTCAATAAAACACAGCACACAGCCACACCAGTTTATAAAACTATAAAGTCTTGAGGCAGGTGGTGCATTACATGGTCATGGGAATCCTTGTCATTTTTTTTAATTCTTTTTTTGATTACATACTGAAATCTAAAAAAACTATTAGTTTTCTTAAGCTTTTCCATGCATTGCGCATTTAATATGATTAAAATACAACATGTAAAATTACAACAATTCATAACATTGACAACAAACTTGTTTTCCACTTTGTTGGAAATCAACAAGCGCCGTACAATGTACAATAGATGAAAACTTGTGCATCATCTAGAATCGTGAATTTCCCACTCGTAAATATGACTTCGCTTAGTCATTCGTGTGCTCCCAACATGTAATTCCACTATCTTCAACTTCACTTGAAAGCAGGATTAGAATTCTGTTTAAAGGTAGTGATTATTTTGCAATTCTGTTCAAGGCTGTTGGGGCGGAAACTTTAAACCTCACCTCCAATATGTCTTTATGTGTGTGTTACAGGGGACTGGTTGTTTAGTCTAACAGGATAACATGACAAAGTGTTGATGTCTTGATGTTATTTTTAGGAGGCTAAAACAGGGCTGTCATGCTTTTTGGCATCTGTTTGTTTCCTACCCTTGTTTTTTGGCTTTGGCTTTCTGCACTCTGCAGGGATTGTGGAACTGGCAGGTTTCATTGAGTTCTGGATCCAAGAACTACACCACCTCCACCACTCTGCAGATCACATCCCTACTGAAAAGTTCTCAGATGCATTCAATCTGTGACATAACCATTAAACCATCACTACCAGATAAAACATAATAACTGGCCTTCTGATAAGCTCCGCCCCTTCCCATCTGTTTTGCAGTTGTTCGAGTGTCAACCAATGAAAAGTCTCTTCGCAGCTACATTATATGAAGACAGAACAGAGGGCAGATGATGCAGTGAGTACATTTATTGACTTATGCACCTGCCTGTACAAACATTTCCTGGACAGTCGCGTTATCATGGTGATCATTTATAAATGCATCTTGCTGACATCCAAATTCTAAACGTCTAAGTTGGAAATCTGACTTCAAGTGTGGCTCTTTTGCACTTTTCCAAACAGGTAACTGGAAAGTGTCCCAAAATAAATGGAACACAGCATGGTGGTGAAGATATGTAGACAAATTAGCAAACAGCTCAGAAAGCCACTGAATGCATGAACTCATCTCGCTATCTAAATCTTATTGTGAAGTGTAAACACATTTTGTCACTGCTTTAGATTCTGTCACACTTTTAAGATGATACATATCTGATTTATTGGCAGTATTAACTTAAACATTGAAATGGTGCATTCAGTGTTTATGATGAGTTACTGTAGCGTTCATGCTGAGAAACAGACATCTGTAGAGTGACACTGCTGAGAAGCTGAAACAGTGAGGACAGCACAAACTTCAGTCAGAGAAAGACATTCCTAACAAATCAAATGATATCATCTCAAAATACACCATCTAGAATTCACAGCACTTTCTATATTGATCATTCATCTTTGTTATGACTGGTTATACTGTAAGGCACTATTAAACAATATATTTACATTAACAAGCATATGACACATATGAAGCATATGTGCAAAGCAACAATAATATGATGTCATTGTATTCATATGATTTATCAGGCGTTATTGCTTTACTAACAACAGTTAATCACAGACACACAATAACATGTAACACTGTATACTGTAATCACAGTTTTCATGAATATGGGATCAGCTCATGTTCTTTGAATGCTTACCACCGGATTCACAAGCTAAGCATTAAAGGAACATTCTGTGTTCACTCTGTGGTCACTCTAAACAGGCAGCAGTGTAATAACAGTGAGTATACATGCAGCACACAGCCAATGGCGAAATGATGGAATACTTATAAAAAACACCAGCAGAAGTGCAACAGGGATGCAAAGTGCAGGATATGATATGAAACCCCTCGTTCCGAATAAGTATGTGATAGGGAGGCAAAACTACAGTACTGCAAAACATGTATAGCAGGACCATCTCAAAGCGAAACACAGCACAGACTGGGCCAGCTGTAACAGTTTTTACATTATCTTATAAAATGCACAGATGTCATTATTTAGTAATGTGTGCTAAAATGAACAGACTCATCGATAGATTTTTAAAGAGCAGATCTACATCAATAAACTGTGATGAGGAAATTTATAAACATTAAATAATACAATCAACCATATTTAAAATATGAATCAGGCAATAAGTCACAAACTTTACAACTGGCTGTGTTCATTACCAATTATAAAGATGGAAAACTCCTTTAATGTGTATTTCAATGTGTTGCTGTGGACTTTAGGTTTTGTGAGGCAGCTTTACATTTACGCTTTTATTTAAAGCCACTTACAAGGTGAGGAACACAATGAAGCGAACAATCATAAGGAGGCAAAAACATCTGCCGTGCGCAGTTACACTTGATCAAGATTACAACATTTCGTTGCTTGATAGAGGCTATGCCAATAATAATGTTATAATAATGTGTTGTTTAACCAACAACCTAGAGAAAAACAGAATGTTTTCTTGTGTCAAAATTATATTGAGCATCTACTGAAAAATTTGACATTGAATGTATTTACTGTTACAATTGTACATGTTCTCACCTAACCCGACCTTCAGTCACGTGAACAACTGATAAATGGTATTAGAGACAATTCTGAGAGAAATTTAGTAGATGTGTTCACTGAGGAAAAACTGGCTGATAGACTCGAGTTAATTTTTCATAATTATTTTGTGATAACACTCCTTGTGTTACCATGTGTGACACTTCAGCTTGAGATTGTCTACTGAGCAGCATTCATAATGGCTATGATGTAATAGTCAAAAGTTATTTAAACACATCAGAACTACAGTACATTTATGCATTTGGCATTACATTATACTATACATTGTTTTTTGATCCCCCGGGATCGAACCCATGACCTTGGCATCATTAACGCCATGCTCTAACCACTGAGCTACAGGAAAGCCACAGTACATAGTAAAGAATTGTACATTATTACAGACATACAGAAACAACAGTGTGATGCTTTGATGTGTCAGTGTAGACTGATTTGTTGAGTAAATCTGTATGTTTTTGTCACTTCTGCCTTAAGTGTGGTGTAAAGGGGAAACTAAATTTATTACGAGCTGGGTGATATGTTAATGTCACAAACAGGGTTCGAAAAACTGTTCCATAATTGAAAACAAAAGCAATGATGTTTAACTACTATTTAACTGTATTTTTGAAGTAAACAAAGCGAGGGAAATGCTTTCAATTTATGACACAAATGACAACTGATTACAATGAATCAAATCTAAACTGTTACTCTTCTGTTACTTTAAACATGCAGAGTAAATGAATCATTATGACACAAGAGCGAAAATGATAATGTATTATAATGATAAAAGACCACAGACATTCCTTATTATGAGGAAAATAATATCTGTATGTCATCTAAAACTCATGTTCAGTACATATGTGCTCGTCAACAGGCGGGAACTTCATTGTTTGACATTTTAAAGTGAACTTAAGAGTTTCATTTAAATAGGGATGTTACTAAAGCTTTTCACTTCCCTAGTAAGCGTCATAGTAATTTATAGCAAGTGCTTTTCGTTTTACAGCGCATGACTGCACAACACAACCAGCTCTCCTGACATTTGTGATGAAAAGACGTACATGCGAACTGTTGCCAGAAATAAGGTTTGTGATCTGCTTGATGAATTTAACATGGGTGAGGTAAACAGACAGTGAAACAGCCAATCAGACAGTGAAACAGCCAATCAGACAGTGAGGTAGATGCTTATAATGGGGGCAGTAAAGCATTCAGAAACTAAATCAATAAACACAACAAAAATAAATGAATAAAGACACTAAGCTTTGTGTCTGAACATTTGTACTGCATAAATAATCAGAGAAGAAAATGTGGCATAATTATTAAACAATTCTACATATCAATTCTTTTCACTAGTCAAAATAAACCAAGTGAAATAGAAAAATGGAAATCATTTAGCAAAACTTTTAAAAGCTAGAAAAATAACCTTCTGGCAGTTTAAACCAAGTCAGATCTTATATAAAACCTATAATACTTTATAAATATAGATATTTAACTATGTTTACCTCAACAGTCAAGTAATTTGTTAACTCTGATATTTTGTCATTGTTCCCATATTATGTGTGATTTTATGTACTTCTAAGTTGACAAGACAAATCCAATAAATTAAAATAATGCTAACTAAAATGTATACCATGCCCAACATTTCACGCATGTCATAAAATTGGTTTCGGTATAGCATGTGATATGTAACATTTAAACGTGTCACACTTTGCTGGTCTAAAAAAGATATAGCCACACACAAACACGCACACACACTCCCAACAGCAAGTACTTCCTGGGAACATAAACATTGGGAAGCATTTCACACATTGTTTGTGTCATCTGTGATTTCAAGTCAATAGTTTTTTACCTCAACAAAATGTCCATAATGTTTCCCATAATGCCACGCTGTCCGGGCGCCAAGTCTTTCAACATTATCCCTTTGTCAAACTTGTTTGAGGCATTGTACATCTCCTTAGACAGAAAAACAGAAGAATGCTACTTAAAATGTTCTCTTTCATAGAAGTGAACTTGTAGTTTGTTTTGTCTCATGTGTGATGTTGCTGAAGGGTCAGATGTTCCTCGTGTGGATTACATGAAGATCTGGAGACACGGCCATAATCACAACTGTAAATCAACAGAAAACAATATTACGACAAATGCTACATAAAACTGACTGTTGACTTGATTTCTAATGTAAACGGCAGCTCAGACATTCTTCAAAATATCATAATCGGCAGAAACACAAAGAGACTAAGAGCTCCAGTCTGTCAAATGAGTATGCAATCATGCTGTCTGATTCTGTTATTTTTGTTAAATCTGACAGCAATGTTGTGCTCTCCTGCTTAGAAAGTTTTTAGCTTGACACAACTTCTGAAAAACAGAAAGACATCCATCTGATGCACATTAAAGCAGAATGACAAAAAAATATCACAGACAGAATACATGAGTGCATTGTGTGGGATTGGGCCTTGAGAGTACCCTTATATGGATGCTAATGTCAGTATGCTAATGCACTGATGAAGACAACCAATCACAATTCGGTATGCAAAATTGCAATATTCACATATTCATTTGGAATACTTAATATTCGATGAATTTGTCTTTTTGCAGATTTTTAACCTTCATAGAAATTAAAGGTTGGAATTAATTTACCAAAAACAAAGAAACATAAGCAAACTGAAATTATCAACAAAAAATACACAATTAAATGGTTCAGGCAGAATTAATAGCTAAATACTTTAGTTTGTAATTTAGTATCAGACATGAACAACAAACCCTAACCAGAATGTTAGCGAGATAAACACACAGTGCAATGTAAACACAAGCTGCTTCATTAGCCTCAGAGTCACTCTGAACTACTTGACACCTGTGTGCTCAACACCAAGCCAGCAGCACACACGACTGAACCAGTACACTGCTGCTGTGTTGTGCTCGGTTCACTGTGTTTTCCAGCAGGAGAACCCTGGGCCTGTCAATGCATGCGCAGGCTCTCAGAGGGAGCGTTAGGGGGCCAGTATTCCTGGCGCATGGCGAGATGCACTGAAGTCACATGTCTGTCAGAGATCAACTTTATGAAAGCAACTGCAGCCTGAAATAACCTGACCTTTAGAAAAGTGAGTTAGACAGGCGAGAGTCTGCGTGTGTCACTTATGAAACACATAACATGCATTCTAACAACAGAAGTTACAGAGGGTCAGGAAATACCCTCACACTCACCCTCTGTATGTTTCTTCAACACATACAGTTTTTTTCATCACTGTATTTCTGCACAGCACTACTCGTGGTTTTAGACACATGAAGAAATTTTGTTCAGGACAAAAACATTTTGGAATGAGTTATTTGTACCCCTTTATGGTAAAAAATACCATTTATACAATAATATTGCAATTAATCTTAAGAGGTTATAGCTGTATATTGGAGTCACAATTTGATCTTATAATATTGCAAATACACAATTAGAATTAAATTCATTCTGAATCATGCTATATATAGCAACAGCTATATTCTACATTTATTCTGATGCATTCTGTTGCATTCGTCACTGTTTGCTAACGTTTGATACAGCTGGTTTCACTAACAAATACCAAATGTGATTTGTCGCTGTATGACTAATGATGCGAATGCAGAAGCAGCTTGATTCAAGAGAAACGAGCACTTACTGCCCTCTGGTGCTTACAAATACCAATGTAGAAATATTAATGCTGTTTTTATGACACGCACGCACGTTTGTCTTATTGAACGTGCAGTGTAACGTACCTCATCTTCACTGAATCCTTCTTCGTTAAAGTGACATTTCTGTGACAGGAGCGGGAAGTTTAGAGGAACTTGAAGACGAGCAATTTTAGCAGTAATCTCCATCTTTAGTTTTCCCAGTATGACGTTGCAGGACTACGTCGTGACGTCATTCTCCAAATCCAGCCAATAGGCATCTGAGTTTTCCTCGTCTCACAGTGACGTCATGACGAATCCCTTTATGGGCTGATTTCAGGACCTCTGACGTTGGTGCAAAAACCGTTGTTTCATCACTTTCATCAGCCGCATTCGTAAAGGTGGGGCAATGTTCTTTGTATGTATATTAATACGTTGCAGTCAATGCATGTGTATGCATAACAGTAATATTTTCTTTGGGCTGCCCAATATGTTCATATATGTTTGACCAGAATACATTCTCACCAGCAGCCAGCTTTGAATAAATGAAGGGTACAATGTACTGCTTCGTGTCTCGAGAACCGTCTGGAAGTTGCCATGGAAACACATTTTCCTCTTCAAGACTGCAGCCCCCTTCCTCGCGTATGCTCACTAGATGGCGCTATTACACTTTCTAGATGTGGGCGCACGGTTTTCATTCATTCATTCTCTCTATCACGTTGATAGTACGCAGCTTACCATAAATGCTGTTTATCGAAAGAAGTGTAAGGGAATACATTTATCAAATACAATATAATTTTAATATGCTATGACGCGAGTAATCACTGTTTGCTTTACTGCTTATCGGTTCAAATGAAAGTCTTTCTGGAGATATGCATGTTTTAAACGTTATAACTACTTTAATGGATTGGAATTACCAAACAAAAAGAGAAATAAATGTATAAAGTCTGTGTATTTCGAAGTCTAAAGATATGCATATATTGATCCTAACGTCGCTCTCCAAATAAGAGAAATTGTTCATGTAAATGTATTATCTCACAGCCACTAAATGTGCGAGTTCAGGAGTAAAGTGCTACAGCTTGATTTCATTGGGCTTTCGTATGATGATAATGTTAATAATAATCGTTCTACTGTACGTCTCACGCTTCGATGATCGACGATCACAACAACGGAAGTTAATTTAGAAAAGAATCGTCAAAGTTCATTGGTTATGGTTTTTAGACGCGTCCCTCGCGGACAGGGCACGTCTACCCGAACAACCACGCGGATGTACTCACAGAGATAAACACGCGTGCGTTCACACGTCCGTCAGCTTCCCGGTGTACGGTTTATAGGGGCTGCAGTTCGTGTACTTGACCGAATCTTCGTCCTCCGAGTCCAGACAGTCCGATTTGGAGACTGACGGTCTGCTGTCGCTCCGTTTAAACTCGCCGAACGACGCCTGCTGCTGGCCACACGTCACGTGCGTGTACTGCAGCTGCTCCTCGTGCTCCGTCTCCCTGTGGTAGAAGTAATTGAAATTGGACACGATGACGGGCACCGGGAGCGCGATGGTGAGCACGCCGGCGATGGCGCACAGAGAGCCCACGATTTTGCCGCCGATGGTGACTGGGCACATGTCTCCGTAGCCCACGGTTGTCATGGAAACCACCGCCCACCAGAAGGCGTCCGGGATGCTGCTGAAGCCCGAGTCGGGGTCGTCCGTCTCTGCGAAATACACGGCGCTCGAGAAGAGTATAACACCGATAAAGAGGAAGAAAATGAGCAGACCCAGTTCCCGCATGCTCGCCTGCAGAGTCTTCCCCAAGATCTGGAGACCCTTGGAGTGTCTGGAGAGCTTGAAGATGCGGAACACCCGCACCAGGCGAATGACCCTCAAGATGGCCAGAGACATGGCCTGCTGCCCGTTGCCCTGGTGCTCGGCCAGCTCCAGACCAAGGGTGATGAAGTAGGGAATGATCGCCACGATGTCGATTGTGTTCATAATGTTCTTGAAAAAGGCGGGCTTGCTCGGGCACGCGAGAAACCTCACCAACAGCTCAAACGAGAACCAGATGATACAGAGGGTCTCCACGATAAAAAACGGGTCCGTGAAAGGGTTCGGTTTCTTTGGACTAACAGTTCCATTC
>JAZGTJ010014232.1:0-14300 GCA_036877575.1 Botia almorhae
GGGAGGAAATCACTTTCCCGGACTCTGTCTTTCACTCTGCCCGGTTGGTGGAATGAACTCCATATCTCCATCAGAATGGCCGAGTCATTAGCCATTTTTAAGAGACAACTAAAAACTCATCTTTTTCGTCTCTTCTTCCGTGACTAATTTACTAACTCACCCCCACTTCTACGTGAAAAAAAAAAAACAAATCTCTTTCTTATACTGTGTCGAAAAACCTGAGCCATGTGTATAGCACTTATTCAATGTTGTCTCTTATTGTAATCGAAGTTGCTTCCTTTCCTCATTTGTAAGTCGCTTTGGATAAAAGCGTCAGCTAAATGACTAAATGTAAATGTAAATGTAAATGCTGATTAAACACATCAGAGTTGTCCACATATATGTATATATATATATATATATATATATATATATATATGCAAACAAATGCTCAGTACCAAGTATCGTTATTTTCTTTGCATCATAACTTACAAATTTACAACACAAAAGAAAAGGAAATAGAAGTACAAAGTGTTGTATGTGATGTTTGATTATATCAAATACTATCATTTGTCTTATGTCTAATTCTGAAGCACACAAGATGCTTTTTGGAATCTTCTGCTTGCATAATTTTGATCAGGTTTTGCAAACTTGTGGAGTCTAAGATCCAGTCTATTCTATCTATTTTTAAAGCAAAAGAGAAAATAAATATAAAAAAGCCATGTAAACTTTAATCCACTGTTTTACTCAAGTTGTTATTTGATAATTTTAATTACAAACAAAATTGTGTTAAATTTGAAAACTGTAAAACAGAAGCTTTTCCGAGCTGGGTAAGACCACTGTCCAGAGTTTAGATGAAAAGTGATGGACAGTGACCGCTGATGTAAACACTCTAAAGCCCTTGTCTATTCCATGTCCTGGCACTCTAAGAAATTGCTCTCTGCAGATAAGATGGGATAAAAGAGGCCCCGTGCAGTGTGCAAAACAACATAAAGCTGCGTGTATGTGTGAAACATTATCATCATGTCTAATGGTCAGGTACACATATACCCACTGATAGAGTCCCGTGTTTATTTCTGGGCTTCGTGTAAACCTTTGATTCATGCTTTGTTGGCATATTAAGTAACTTCATGACACATCGACAAACACTGATACACAAACAGGTTTATTTCACAACTGTTGTGTGGACATCTCATAAACTTCCATAGTTTTAAGCGAATACCTCATGACCAACTCCCCTATATCTAACTTTCACACAAAACTGTTGTAATCATTTAATATATTAAATATATAATTTTACTAGTGAGGCCCACCTAAAATGTCCTCGCATCTCCTCAGCTTTAGATATGTTTTATTATGTTTGTGAGCACATTTTTTAACATTTGGCCGCCTAACCTGCATACATAGACACACCCAGCAACTAGCAGAAAGTGGTAAGATGGGCTTAGCCCACAAGCTTTGATTTTCTTGCTTTTAACATGTTGTGACAATTTAAGGATAGTTCATTGAAAAAATGACAGTTTTTCTATCATTTACTTACAGTTATTTCATTCCAAATCTATATGACATAAGATATTTTAAAAAATGTCTCAATGGTTTTGGAACCATACAGTGTAAGTCAATGGGTGCCACTGTTGTTTGGTTACCAACATACTTCAGAATATATTTTTGTGTTCTTTAGAAGCAAAACAAAAAGTCATACAGGTTTGAAAAGACAGGTGGTAAATTATGGAAGAATTTCCTTTTTGGGTAAAATGTCCCTTTAATGTCTTGCTCAAACAGTCCAAAGAGCAACTTCCAAAGATGACGGACATTCCTAATATAGGTTACACATTGGCAAAGGCCAAAGTGCAGCTAAACTATGACATTTTACATATATTCGTTTATGTCAAATATGGTTGTTTGACATAAACCTAGTAGGCAGATATCATTAAAGTTTAATCCTTCTGTTTTATCTCACTGTAGTTTTCAGAAATCATACATTCTAGTAACATTATTTTTGTTAGATGTCAGCAAATAACACTAAAAGATGAATATAGGAAGTCATGATAAATGACTGGCAGTAATATAGTTCTCCAAAAATATTACACAGAATATTATCATGTGAGAGGGAATTGCATTTCATCGTTTTTATGTTTATACCTGTAAACATAACAATATTTTTCATGAAGGACATTTGAAGCATGTTATTAAATTATATGTATCATTACATCTCATAAGATTCCTTGATACTTTAAGGGTGAGGTTTTTTGAACTAAGCAAATAGCCTTGGGGTCTTTCATACCCCAAACAGAACAGAGATAAAAACAAATTTAGACCCTATATAAATTAAATTAGCTATATTTTCTCTTCAAATCAAATATGTATTTACAATTATTAAGTGTTTATGTATAAAACAGTGCAAAATGTCAAAATATGGATTAGAGAAGGTTATTTCAATAGAAACGTGATGTGCGGTCCTCTTTTACTGGTTCGGGGCCTACAGCCGCTTCTGATTGGCTGACGGAAAGATAGACGTGGGTGCGCCCATTGACGTTTGCGTTTGGACCGTAATGGGAGGGATATAAACTTCCACACCGGCTCCACTGAACATTTGAGGTCAAGTCTACATTGCGTGTCAACATAAGATTTCCACTATAAAACATATTTTTAACAACCGGCGTACAAGACAGAGGTAATCAGATAATAACGCACTGAATCAACGAGAAAGACAGATTTAGAAAAGCTCAACAGTAACTCGAACATGAACGGTCAAATGAACGGTTTTCACAACTCCCTGATCGATGAAGACTGCTTTTTGTTTACGTCGGAGTCTGTCGGTGAAGGACACCCTGGTATGTATAACAATGCTCAGACGTTTGTATTTCAAATATCTTTGTGTTTATGTGTTTTTAAGGTCGACCAATCGTAGCATCCGTGACGAGACAGTACAGCTAGCACGTGCTGAATACATTTAAACAGTAATTTTACGTTCCTACGTTAAAACGTTTATATTTGTAATAAAGTGGGAGTACAGTAAAACGATGCTGTACACGTTAAACACGTTTCTCTTAAATATACGCGGACCTTGTTAATGTGGGACGTAAGTCTGCCTGGCCACGCGCAGCGCGCCGAGTAGGATATAAGGCCCAAAACTAATCTTGCTCATTTAGGTCACTAACGTGATAAAAGACGTTCGTGACGTGTTGTATTCTCTTCATGTTTAAGTTAATATAGGTTTAAAAAATGTGTAATGCGCAAAAGAGACTTGCTGTTAATTACGACAGTGTCTTTTTGGCGGTGGGTGCGCGCGCGGTGGCCATATTGTCGGCGGGCTCGCGGAACATGTGTTTAGTGTGCAATGCGGATCCGCAGCGTTACCGTGCTAATCTGCCGTTTAGCCCGCTTGCGTCTGTTTCACAGGCCAAGCCCGTAATCAAGTTCCACGGACGGTTAATCTGATTTATTCGATTTAATATTCTCAAAGTACTGTTTACTTAAAGGTGTATGATATTAACGTATGCTTACTTTGTGCCCACAGGTGTTATTTGTGCTTTCCTTAGGGAGTGTGTTTATTGTAATTATTTGGCACATCTGGGGTTATTTTTTTATTTATTTTTTTCATCGGCCGATTTTGACACCGCTACACGTGGTTTCTGACACAGCTACAAGTTTCGTTCTTGCTCAACTGTCTGTGTGTGTTGCGTCAGCGCGCGCTTTGTATCCACAAAAACTACACTGCGCAAATTGTTGTGTGTTGGCACTGGTTTATTATATTTTTTGTTTCATATTAAATAAGCTCTCATTGTATCGTTTCTGTTTAGGGCGTTATTTATTAATAAATTAAGCATGAGCGCTCCTACCAACTAAAGCTGGTTGTTACGTGCCGGCTGCATTTTAAAATGCATAATACATAAATGTTTAAATCGATATACAAGTCATTGCATAAAATTGTGTTTACGATAGGCTTTGAAAATAAATATTCTTGGGCACCGCAACAGACTGACGTCATGTTGTAGGGTTCTGTTTTTATTCTAAGAGATAAACCCTGGATAACACAATAATAAAGTCATAATGACAATATAATTTATACACCTTCACTGCAACACTGATAACCATGCAGCCTGGAGGTTTGTTTCATCTCTGCGTTAAGATCATCTGGTCAAAAGTACTTCTACCCAACAAGGTCTTAACAAGGCTGTATTTGACCAAACCAGAACTTTGTTAGGAGGTGCAGATTACCTGCTTTTGAGGAAAACTGGTTCAACACTGAGAATGTAGCTGCCAAAATACTGCTAGAAATAACTTCTGTGCAATGTGCATACACCCGTTACATAATTGTCTGATTGCTTGTGGAAAATGTTTGATTTTTTTTTTCTTCCCACATCCATGGTCGTTGACACCCCTACACAAGTTCTCGCTTAACTGCCCCTGACCATTGCATCAGCGCACCTTTTAAAGAGCTCAGTGTAGGTCGAAGTACAGTAGTGTGGGGGATGGTTTGCAGTCCCGCTGCAGCTGATTAGTTTGGCTTACCTCTGCCCTAAATATAAATTGTTACTCCAGGGGCTGCAATGGAGTGGCAGCTATGGGCAATACTGCCGTGACTAGAGGCTGTACTGCAGTGACGCATATGTGCTTTACCTGTTGTATGGCAGTAATGAGTCCTGCAGGGTGAAACTGTATCAGAGGTGGAAATGGCGACAACTGTGTTTTTTTTGTATTGGGAAAATTAAACGCTATGCCTGGATCACATTGTACCCAAATTTTAACGGGTGTAACGTTCTTTTCAGAGGTTCACAAAAGCTGTTTTTTATGCAAAAGAGGTGTGCAGATCCAAGGTGTAGTCATGCATGGCTTTAGGGATAGTACAACAAATTTAATATATTAATGTTGGATTGGCTAGTTTTGTTTTGCCAAAAATGCATGTAGTAATTGGTAGATTTAATGATTATATATCATTAAATAATTTGTTGCTGTTCCAGATAAGATTTGTGACCAGATTAGTGATGCTGTGTTGGACGCCCACCTCAAACAGGATCCTGATGCCAAAGTAGCATGTGGTGAGGGTCAAATTATCCTTTTCTGCTGGCTTGCATCTTTAATGTTTACTGTATTCCCGAACCCCTATCAATTTCACCGTAACATTTCTTGATACAGAGACTGTTGCGAAGACTGGAATGATCCTATTGGCTGGTGAGATCACCTCCCGCGCTTCAGTTGACTATCAGAAGGTTGTCAGGGATACAATCAAGCACATTGGCTACGATGACTCTTCAAAAGGTAGAGCTGGCGTGTTCAGGAATAAAAACACACTTTCTTCACCAATTGACTTAAGTACATATAATGAACCTTGATTGTGCTTTAGGGTTTGACTACAAGACCTGCAATGTGCTTGTAGCTCTTGAGCAGCAGTCACCTGATATTGCTCAGGGGGTTCACCTTGACCGCAATGAGGAAGATGTTGGAGCTGGAGACCAGGTAACAGGCAGTTAACATCCGTGTGTGTTTACATCTGCATTTGAGGTGGCTGAAAAATTGAAGACTTTACTGGATTGGTTTGTTTTTTTGTTTTTTTCCCCTTAGGGCCTGATGTTTGGTTATGCCACTGATGAGACTGAAGAGTGCATGCCACTTACCATTGTCCTGGCCCACAAGCTGAATGCCAAAATGGCCGAGCTTCGCCGCAACGGCACCCTGCCTTGGCTACGACCTGACTCCAAGACCCAGGTGCGAGAGGACAATATTAGACAAAACATAAACATAGAACTATAGAAGACTTGTTTTTAGTTCTTTGAAGACATGCTTGATACAGGCAGGTGTTGGTTCTGTGTGTTCCACAGAGTTAAACCTTGTTGCCCAAGTTTAGATGCAAGTAACAGGTTGTCTTCTGTAGGTGACTGTCCAGTACAGGCAGGATCGTGGAGCCATGCTTCCTGTACGCGTGCACACCATTGTAGTGTCCGTTCAGCATGATGAGGTGGTTTGTCTGGATGAGATGCGTGATGCTCTGAAGGAGAAGGTGGTGAAAGCTGTTGTGCCCAGTGTCTACCTGGATGACGACACCATCTATCACCTGCAGCCCAGCGGACGCTTTGTTATCGGAGGCCCACAGGTTTAAAACCATGACAATAACTCTCTGTCCAGTTGAATGTCACTTGAGCAGTTATGTTCTTAATACCTTATTCTTTTCTTGCAGGGAGATGCAGGTTTGACTGGCCGTAAGATCATTGTGGACACTTATGGAGGTTGGGGTGCTCATGGTGGTGGTGCTTTCTCTGGGAAGGATTACACCAAAGTCGACCGCTCTGCTGCATATGCTGCCCGCTGGGTGGCCAAGTCTCTGGTCAAGGCTGGACTGTGCAAGCGTGTTCTGGTCCAGGTGAGATCTTCACCTGATCTTCTGTATAGTTGTCCCTAAATAGTCATCCTTTGAAGCTAAGCAAGGTGCTAGAAGCTCAAACCCACTTCTCCATTTAATGTTTTCGTTAGGTGTCCTATGCCATTGGTGTGGCCCACCCCTTGTCCATCTCTATCTTCCACTATGGAACCTCCCAGAGGAGCGAGAAGGAGCTGCTGGAAATTGTGAAGAAGAACTTCGACCTCCGCCCTGGTGTCATTGTCAGGTAAAAAGCGTACCCCTCAGAGGCAGCCTGTAGCTGCCTTGGAAAAATGTCATGAGATGTGAACAAGTGACTATCTCCCACTGTTTCTTTAGTTTGGTCTCACAGTTAATGTTAGAGAGTTTCATTGAGTTAGACAGATTGTCACTTTTTGCATTGCAATCGTCTCACTCTGTCTCCTGTATGATTCCAGAGAGCTGGACCTGAAGAAGCCCATCTATCAGCGCACTGCAGCCTATGGCCACTTTGGCCGTGAGTCCTTCCCCTGGGAAGTTCCCAAAAAGCTCAAATGCTAAATCTGTAACCCCCCTTCCTTTTCTTGGGCAGTAGGTGTGCATTACAGAGAAACCTGCTTAAACCCATGGAGGGGGGAGATGTACCAAAACCCCTCACTCCTCATACCCATTCCCTTCGGCGCTGTCCTCATACAACTTGACCTACAACCCTGTTTCTGTATTTTTTTAGATCTGTGGATGGTGGCTCATTTTGTTTGTTTTTTATTTTATTATGCCCTCTTCTTCACCCACTTTTCTTTGGCCCTTCCTACCTTACCTAACTTGCTTGAAAGATCAAGTGATGGCACAAATAAGGGTAAAAGGTTGTTTTGTGATGCTATGCATCGCTGGCTGAAGCACTAACCCCTGCAACGTTGTTTTACCAAGTTAACAACCAATGCTTATTTTCAGGTTGACCACTTTAAAGACACAAACCATAGTGAATGGGATCAAAACCTCTTGTGAAATGTAGGCTGAATGTCAAACCTTGTTTTCGGTTGTATTTAATGCAAACTCATAGTTATGTTATGTACTGCAGGGATTGGATTGAGAAATTTTAAAAGACTTTTACATTAAAATGTGTACTGTCATGGTGGTTGCATCCTGGTCTCCGAGGGCCACATTTGTTATTCTGACGTGTTACAGAGAAGTCAGAAGCTGCTACCAACCCTTGTGGTTCCGCAGGGCTTGTGATGCAACCATTCCCCTCCCCACCCCCACAAACTACTTTATTTTTCAATGGTGATTCCAGATAAAAACTCCTGGTAGCTGTTGTGATGTTCTACTAGACACTGTGGAGGCAAAGCACTCCCCCTCTGTGTACCGTGACAGCGGGCGTAGCTACAGAGAAGCCCTGCTCCCTCACTGTCACAGAGGGGCTGCCTCCACCTCTTGAATTGCTCCATACTTGAAAATTAAACTTAGTTTGCTTGGCAATCTTCTAGAGCTCTGGCGTCGGTACAGAAAAGCCAGGGACCTCGAGGTGACTGCCTTTATGTTTTGTACATGAAAGGAATTGTTTTTAAGGATAACAAAACTGTTTTCATTTACTTGTCCCATGTGCCGCCCATGTGGCTTCCCTTGGTGTCCTACAGAAAGCTTTGGGCTCTTGCCACAGGGTGGCCCCTGGTAACTGTGACCATTGTTACTTTTTTTAATGAGAGTTAAGGCAGGTAGATAAGGCGGACCATACAAGCTCACGCACATGTTTTCCATTGAGGACCCCCAAACGCTCCCACAGACAGAAGCGAGTGTGGCTGGTGTTGTACAGAGAAACCGGCTTCGTTTACATGCTCTCTCTGTTGGGCAGCTTTGGGCTGCAGTCTTTTTTTTATCATCTTGTTTTTATTTCATATGACTTTAATTCAAGAGATTGGTGCATCAGACTGGTTACTGAAAGAGTAGAAGTGCCTTTTTCTATTCCCCCCCCCCCCTTTGTCACTCCTCCCTGTTTTTGCCTTCCCCTCTTTTGTTTACCTGCTCTCCTTACCTCCAAGTTTCCTGTTGTGATGCATGTGAATCCACAGCAAATGCCTGAATTCCCTTACTTAAAATGCTCCAAGATGGTTCTGTCCCTTATAGCCGTAAACTGAATAAAATTCTGCCCCTTGACTGATGTTTCATGGCGTTTCACTTTTTTCAGCTTCATTAGTTTTCATTTTGTGTAGCTACACATGGAAAAGTTGTGAGTTTGTG
Source organism: Botia almorhae (assembly GCA_036877575.1). Lineage (NCBI taxonomy): Eukaryota > Metazoa > Chordata > Actinopteri > Cypriniformes > Botiidae > Botia > Botia almorhae. The sequence continues at coordinate 8,552 of JAZGTJ010014232.1, forward strand.
TTTACACTAGGTATGTATTGTTACATTAGGTATGTAGTTCTCATAGAGCTCATAGCGCTCTGGAATTGAATTACAGATTGCTGTTGTTTACAATGCCCATCCTGTTACCCAATACCCAAGGTCAGTCTTCACACCAGGTGATCACCATCTGTGGCTCTATGTCCCTCTTTCATTAAAGCAATACTGCATTTTAAGGGGGTTACACAAAAACACTACACTCTCATTTGAAGTCCACAATAGGACAAGGATATTGATGTAGATGAGTGAAATGAAATGAATCCGGTTCAAGGTAGATGAGTGAGAATCCGGTTAAAGATAGCATGCCCCAGACACTATCTGATAATACCATATTTGGTACTTTGGCTGCATATGGGCAAAAAGAACTCCAGATGTTAATAGTAGAAAGGATACTGCATGGTGTAGTCTATTCTACAGTGCCTACTTTTTTAAAGGCAATATAAGGCAGCATAAATTGTTTAAAAAAAGCATTTCAGCAGTGTAGAATGACCCAAAAAACTGATAAAAACATGGGATCAAATATTTTGGGTGTTATGCTTATTGTATACTGAAGGTTTTGGCAAAGTAGTTGCTCATCTGGGCATGTGCATATGGAAAATGTACATGGTATGCATTTTACTTAAGCTGCATTAATGCAATTAATTATGAGCTGTTCCAAACATGATAAACGCACAATGTGATGTACAGTCTGATGGATAGCAATAAACGTCGATGATCAAGTACCTGCCTGGCTACTAACTTGCAGCGTTATTCATTTATGCAAAACTAGGGTTTCTGTTGCAGTGGAAAACCTCAAACCAAAAAGCCAATATCAATATTCATGACAGAACATGTCATTGTACGTCTTGTGTAACTAGAGCTCTGTTATGTAAATGTATTTTTTGTACTTGTATGATAGGATGTGATCACTGCACACAAATGCTGTTTTCTTACGCAATGCCTCAGAACACCAGAGTCGTATGTGAAATGACGTTTTATTCTGACGTAAGAAGCTTTAGAAATGTTTAAAGGTCGGCAACAGTGAATCCACCTTTCCAGTTTCATGTACTGGCTTTGGACAGGAAGGTTGAGGTAAGAATATCATTTGTACAAGAGATTGCTTTCTAAGGGCAAAGTTCCACATCTAACAAGGCTTGCAAAATCGCTAGCCCGATGTCCCGGGGCTATTGTGTCATCTAGTCGGGCTACCAAAATGTATTTCCAAAATGTAAAATAAATACATAAAATTTATTTTACAAAATGTATTATAAGGAGGAAATAGAGCAATGCATTCTCTCTCTTAAGCATTAACTGAAACTTAAAAGTCCTTAATTTGTCCCATACACATAGTGCAGTAAAATGCTTTTAAAATCTCCAGTTTGGCAGTCTGATAATGAAAAAAAAAACAATTGAAAAATCAATAAAGTGAAAAGAATGAAATTAACAAGAATATATACTTTTTAAATAGGCTTTTTAATAATAATTCTAATATTTTAAATATATTTTAGATATTGATATACAAAGAAAATGAAGTGTCAAGCATCAATGGGCCAAATATGTAATAAGCAATTTTCCATGGTAACCACAATTTATACTTTTGAAATTCTTTTAGATTTAAATTGTTATTTTGATTTAATTAAACTGATTGCTTCACTAAGTGTAGCACCAAATAAGGGTAGTTACTACGATAAGTTGGTGAAAAATGGTAAATATTTATAAGTATAATGAACTTTTCCCCAAATCAAAAGAAACTTTAAACTTTAGAGCATATATTTAATGTACATTATCAATAACATGTTTATGACCCACCGAAAATCTAAGATAATATTGTTAATGAGCTGTGACTTTAAACTGGCCTCTTTGCAGGGTTATTATTCACAATGATAAAGCATTTATAATACAGTGTGAGCTCAATAATGCCATCTGAGCAATAGTTAACCTTTTTTTTAATAACAATTGCCCAAAATATTGTTTGCTAAAGATATTATCCAAGTCTACCATGGCATGTGACCCTAGCTACTAGAAAAACAAATATAAAAACAGGAAAGAAAGAAAATTTTGTGGCATTGATCCAGTACCAAACCCTTCGTAAGCCTTTAATTGTTCATAGTTAATACACCCAGGTTGCTTTGACATGCAGAAGGTATTGTAACACCACGTCTGTTAGGAAACCCTCACCTTTGACTGGAAAACAACAAAAAAGTAGCTTCAACACTCCAAAACTGGTCAGTAATGACTGACATGTGTGTTATATGTATGTGAATTTAAATAGTAATACTGACAAAAGTTCACCCATATTTGATATTGATATAGCACACAGTACATGGACTGGGATAAAATTACATAGAAAAGACATTGTAGGTTCACATTTACCATTAGTATGAAAGGCAGAAATAGATTTATTCCCACACGTTCTCCTGACAGAAGGAAACTGCCTGTAACAGTTAGTTACACATATAAGTTTGTGAATAAAATTCAATGTAAGGATTTCTGGTTCATTATTTACTCACCCTCATGTCTATAGATGTTATTAGGCAGAATGTTCTGGCTGCTCAGTAGCCGTCAAGTTTAAAAAATAACTAAAATAATTATATAAAATGGTCAAATCACATACCATATTTTGTGTGTGATACTAACATTTGATTGTTTGGTATGACAAAATGTATTTACTTGAATCAGAATTAACACCAATAACCAGACACACCGATATTACAAAGCTACTGTTTGCTTCAGGAAATGTTTGGACTACATTAATAGTATTTTTGTTGTGTTATTTTGTCATTTTCAGAGCTTGACAGGCTGCATCCCCATTTATTTTAATTATAATGCCTTTTGTACAAAATAACATCACCATTGCAACATCATGAGGGTGAGTAAATTACAGAATTGAAAGTTTAAAGTTAGTTTTACATTAACTGGTAAGAGCATTAAAAGCATTGATTCATGTAGTAAGACATCTCACCCCACAGTCTAAAGCAGTCTGCAAATCCTTGCAGCGGTAGCTTATGCCGAGAGTGCAGGGGTCAGAAGCACTGATGGCCTCATTCTCTCCAGTGACACACAGATTGGCCTTCTAAAAGATCCATAGAAAAGAAACCTCTACTATTCATTTAACAGTGTCGTCAAGTAATGTGTCCATCAATTCTTAACTATACTGCCCTCTGCTGGAATGTTGTGGTGTTGCCCTAGCAATACTGCCAGCATCGGTATTATATGCTTCCGTTTTTTAAGGTGAGCTTTTTAAATGAGGTTTTTGTAAAACTAAAGTAAGTAATTAAGTAGAGGTTTCGCATTAAGTATTGTTTTCGCATTATGTTTTTAGGTGATCGGATTTATTCCCATATTTTTACATGAAACGTTGTCTCGCGTCAAATCTAGGACCTAGAATATCATACTAGAATATCATACTAGAACCCAAACCCGTAAGTAGCTGCGTAACAACGCTACAACAGTTGCCAGAAGTCTTTACCACCCAGCACACTACAGCCGCATTCTGAAATATTACAAATATATGCTTTGGTTTTTTACCTTACATATGTCCAGCGCTTCCTGATCCTGGCCCAGAAACACATAGAGCTGCTTTCCATAACGCTGCTTGTAGGTCTCGCACTAGAGATGTAGAAATCATACAAATAATCTCACACACACAGTTGGATGAGCCAACAATTCTGAGGAGGTTTAAGTCTAACCTTTGGCATGGCATTGGGGTGCATCTGACACACAGAGTCCAGGAAGGAGGCAGTCTGTTGCTCTGTGGCATTGGAACCCAGATGCATACGAGACAAAACCACCAGGGTAAGACAAGCATCACAATCAGAACGCACAGAGCCTACTGTTAAAAGACAGGAAAAAGGGAAAGAAACAACAATCTGATAACAATTTGAATTTAAGGTTTAATCTGTTAACATTAGTTAATGCACAATAAACTAACTTAAATAAATACTTAACAGCTGTATTGATATTTTTCATTGTTAGTTCATGTTAGCTAATGTAGTCATTAATTTTAATAAATGGAACATCATTGTAAGGCACAAAATAAGACAATGGCTGAATGCTAACCTGTGATGGGCTCTTCTGTTTTTAAACAAAGATGAAGAAGCATACATATGAAATTAGGAGAGGTTTTGTTCAGTAGCATGTCGATCAACAGCTTGACGTATTTTTCGACCATCTTACTGCACTGGTGCTGAACCAAAGAGGGAAATTCACTGCACAAACGCTCAAGTAGGGCTGTTATGACACTCTGTATGGTACAAAAACACAAAACAGTGACTGTGTGGCTATATATAACAGGTCTGTGGATACTATGCATATATACTGGTCATATATTTGTAAAGTGAATTATACCTCAGCCTTCTCTTTGGGTAACAGTAACTCAATTGTGCTCACAATGTATGTGCACACAGAACACTGAATAAACGTTTCGTGCTGTTGAGAGAGGACAGAAACTCAAACAGCTGCACATATCTTACAGCACTTAAAATAAATAAAACTATCACTTCCTCTAAATGTTACCTTCATAGCTGGCATTGTTACAGTTTTGGAAATGTGATTAAGCAACAGATCTTTTATTTTGCCACTGTCACGATCTTCACACAGTCTGAGATAGGTACAGATTTTAGCTGGTTTCTGCACACAGATGAAATATTAAATTACTTTATACAGATCAACGACTGTTCTGTTCTTTATTCAATAAGGCCAAATGCCCACTATATTTACATATTTATGGTTAAACCCATAAGCTTGCGTTGTACTGTTGTACACGTTACGCACATACCAACATGTTGATAATAAAACTGATGGCCAGAGGAACCGTGTTTTCCACTTCAGTGTGGCAAAATGGAATGACTTGTCCAGGCATTTTATCACACAGGTTCTCAAGAGTGTTAATTAGTCTGTCCTGAAAAGAGGAGATTAAGAATTCCCTTGAGGTTACGCAAACAAAGACAAATTCATTCAAAATCCACTTCTGGTGTACAAAAAGTATTCAAAAATGTGTGTGTGATCATATTAGATAACAAAATATCAAACCTGTCTGTCTGTATCTAAGTGAAGTTAGTTTTGAGAAAACAACTACTACCACTTGGTCTGATATTTTGTTATCTGTGTTGTGTTGTTAGAGCATAGAGCAACACAAAAGGTTGTGGGTTCCCAGGGAGCACATGTACTGACAAAATGTATCACTTGAATGTACTGTAAATTGCTTTGGATAAAGTGTCTGTCAAATGCATAAATGTACCTAATGCAATAGCATTCATATAATTCTCTTTCCACCCTGATGATCCTACGGTACCGACTCGCATCTCAGCCTGCTTGGCGGACATATCGTGTTGGATGAAGAACCATCACCTTCAACTCAACATTGGCAAAACAGAAATGCTTATGGTCCCATTCAACCCATCCCTTCTTCACAACTTCTCACTTCAGATTGACGGATCGACCATCTCTCCATCCAAGACGGTCAAAAGCCTTGGAGTGATGATCGACGACCAACTGAGCTTCGCCGACCACATCTCCAAAACCGCTCGTTCCTGCAGATTCGCCCTCTACAATATCAGGAAGGTCGGACCCTTCCTATCGGATCACGCAGCACAACTCCTCGTTCAGGCTCTGGTTCTCTTCAGACTGGACTACTGCAACGCCCTCCTTGCAGGGCTTCTGACCTGCTCCATCAAGCCCCTGCAGTTGATTCAGAATGCAGCAGCTAGAGTGGTCTTCAACGAGCCTAAAAGAGCACACGTCACGCCACTGT
>JAZGTJ010014233.1:0-14298 GCA_036877575.1 Botia almorhae
TTTTTTTTTTAGGTGGCAAGTGTGAGGAAGACCACAGTTCTTGATGTGATGAGGAGGCTTCTGCAGCCTAAGAATGTCATGGTGTCCACAGGAAGAGACCGCCAGACCAATCACTGCTACATTGCAATTCTCAACATCATCCAGGGAGAGGTGGACCCCACACAGGTGTGTTTGGGATGTCTTAGGATGAATGCCACTGAATGGATGACATGCTAGCTAAAACATGATATGTGCCTGTTTTTCCTCATTTTTATTTTTTCCTGTCAGGTTCATAAGAGCCTGCAGAGGATCAGGGAGAGAAAGTTGGCTAGTTTTATCCCGTGGGGTCCAGCTAGCATCCAGGTGGCGCTGTCTCGCAGATCTCCCTACCTGCCTTCAGCCCACCGTGTCAGTGGGCTTATGATGGCTAATCACACCAGCATCTCCTCAGTAAGGCCTAACATCAATCCAGTTCTCAATGTCTATACTGCCCGCAAGTAGTTTGGAACCCAGTTGTACTTAAACCATTCCAACCGAATTACTCAAACACTGAATTCCTTTTTTTATTGTGTGTGTCATAGTAAATATAAACAGACATTAGACTTTCTAATCTCTTTTCTTCTCTCTCCCTGCAGTTGTTTGAGCGTACCTGTCGTCAGTACGATAAGCTGAGGAAGAGGGAGGCCTTCCTGGAGCAGTTCAGGAAGGAGGACATTTTCAAGGACAACTTTGACGAGCTGGATAACTCTCGTGAGGTGGTTCAGCAGCTCGTGGATGAGTACAGCGCAGCCACACGGCCCGACTACATTTCCTGGGGCACTCAAGAGCAGTGAAAACAACCTCCAGTCACTCCATAAAGCTCTTGATCCACATTCAACAAGATAAAGTGCATAAACTCAACCTGTCAAGTATGGAATTATACCAGTAGCAAACAGCAGTATTCAGGCAGTGAATGCACCTCTTTAAAGCAGAGAATCACGTTCATACATCCTTCATGGCTCATTATACTGTTACTCCAAGGCCTTTTCATGTATTGTAGGTGAGGAGATCTTTAGCTCTGCATTACTGCTGTTGTAAGAACTTTTGCATATGTATATACATGTGATTTTCATCTGTTTACAGGTCTGTAGACGAGTCCTTCATAACCTGGTGCCTCTATTTCACTCTTTCTCTCTCGCTCTAATTTCCTATTTCCGGACAGTTTAATTCTCTTAGTCTATTTTTGTATTGCACTCTGCACTCTTCTGCACAAAATCTACATCAATCTATGTCAAGGTATTGCTCACAAGCTTTCCTGACCACACACACACACGACGGGCAGATAAGACTGGGTGGTCTCAGATGAATGTAACTGTAGGGGCGAGTGTGAAAGATTAAGCCTCATAGAAAAAAGACTAAAAGTATCTTATGAATACACAATCTCACTCCCTTACTTTCACACATGCATGCTTTTAGACAAAAAATTGCTTTTAGGGGATAGACAATGAATGTGTTGTAGTCTTTTCTGAAAGCACTTCTCACAGATTACTCTAGATTATCTCAAGAGTTTGGAGAGATGAACAACAAAGTCAAGTGTTGTTTTGTACCTCAATACATTCTTTTAATCAGAGAATTCTCTCTGGTCTCCTGTTCTGGTCAATCAAATCAGTGACATTACCTCAAAGTCTGGCAGACTTAATCATACACATAAAATGGCATTCTGGCTCATTATAATTCATTTTGTGCTCTTTTCACTTTGTTTGTACTGGGAAAGGCTTGTACTTCCAGGAAACTTTCTTCTGCGTGGAACTCTCATGCTTAAATTCTTTGTTCCTAATTTACCTCATGTTCTTGTCATTAATGTCATACTGTGTATATAGTTTGTCTTCAGACTTGATGTATTTACCCAAAGTTCATGAGATTGAATAAATGTTTTTGTACAAGGAACATTTCCGTGATTTTTGGTTTTTAGTGTGTTAGTGCTGATTACTGTTGGAAACCATCTGAGCTCAAATCATTCACAGCAGGCATTGGGCTGGGAGACAGATGTCAGACACAAAAACAAATGTCTTCCCTGATAACAGCTTCCTGGTTCTCATGGCCTCTTCACCATAATCCAGTATCTATCTATATGCATCTAATGTCATAACATTACATTACATTACTGTAGGTGTTAAAATGTTTTATGGGCCACTGTATGTGATTGTTTCATGCTCAGCAAATTGAGCATTGGTCAGATATACAGTGCAAAAAATATTCTACAGTTATCCAATTATTTCTTCCTTCATAACCTCTGCCACTAGCAGTTAAATTAAAAATGGAAGCTGTTCAAGTATAAAGCGTTTGTTAAACAAAGCGGAGTGTAGCAAGACTGAATTACTCAATCTTCTCTCCTGTTTGTGGGTCTTTGGTTTCCCCGGGCACCATCCATTCCTCATCCACTTTATCTGAATATCTACAGTCTAGTTTGTCCACAGGGACAAACAAAGCTCCTCAGGGAAATAATACATACATTTTTGGGGCCACTGTATAAATGACTATTCTCTTCCAATATTAATGCTTTTGTTTTAAATTATCTGCAAATTATAGTCATTGGTCAGGTATACAAATATATACATATATATATAATGCAAAATGTAAGAAATAGTTATCTGTTTATTTCTGTATAATTATAATAGGTTGGCCATTATATTGCATCTGTCACAATGGCTACAGGTACATTTCATAGCAAATTTTTACTCACACAGTAGCTCTCACTGTAGTTGATGTGATGGTGTAAGGGTGCTGCTTTTTATTACATACAGTATTCATCATTTTGCATTATTGCACATTTAAGTTAGCTGTACACACAATAGTGCAATTGACTATTATACATGTAAAAAGAAAGGTACCGTGCAGCATAAACAGTCTAAAGCATCAGAGGTTGTCTTTCGAGTATTTCTCACACAAGACAGTGGGCGGAGCTGCCTGCAGCTGCAGAGTGACACCAGAACTACACAAGCTCTCCTGCCATCACAGGAGATGAAATAGAAACACGCTTCAGTTTGACAGTGGGGCAAAAGACACTGTTTACATTTCAAACATTGACAAAGGGAAAATCTAAATAAACAACGTTTAAGTTGTGACGGCCCTCCTCCTTTGAACTTCAAGTAGTTGGTAACCATTTTCAGATTATTATTCGGGCAGACACACTGCCGTTTAGCAAAGATAGTGCACACCAAAAATACTGAAGTATACAGAAAAGAATAAGCCCGATTATGAGTGTGGGTTTGTCATTGATTGTACAGGTTATCTTTCTTAGGCACGAGTGGCTGCTCTAAAGGCAACTTTGAGGGATACTAATAATAGGCTTATGCTCTGAATAACTGGGCAGGATTAATTGCTTTAGTTTGGCAGTCATTTGAGGGGAAAACAATAGAAACTGAGGAAGACCTCCAACCTCTAGATATTTGGTCCATGTGACTGTCAATGGGGCAAATAACTTCATTTTTTGGTTTACTTATAACCAACGAATAGTTATTGCATCTACACAAACTGATTATTAAAGAATTATCTGTTGCCATTTGTAGACCACAGGGGGGAGATAAACTTGGCAAATAACAAAACGAAAGTATATAAACATTATGACATCATAATTAAACTATGACATCCGTTCTTCGTAATTATTTCAATGCAAGCACTAAAATACAAATACAGCTCTTTATGAAAGATATATAAAACAAAAGTAAAAGGGACAATAAAAAAAACATCTACACAAATGCATACAACAGACAGCCATAAATAAAACTAGTAGAAAGTAACACACACGATAGGACAATACACACTCTCAGCAGATGAAAGACAATGTACTTGAGCTGTTAGTCATAAGCAAGACATACGGCTTTATGAGCACAACAAAGGCTACAGTCTAGGCTCTTATGGAAATGTAATATCTTATGGGCTGATACTGTTGCAAACCAACAGTGTTGATTATTTGTCTTCAGTGTTTTAAAACAATAAGAGGTTTGGGATGCATTGAGAAAACCAAATTTGTCTTTTTTTATGAAGTTATTATATACCAGAATGCAACAGGCCATCTATATGAGTTGGTTTAATCCGTATCTAAGGATCAAAGGCTGTTGTGGTTACAGGTCGTGCAGTGTAAAGTTACTGAAAGCAAACAGCTCGGTCAAGCAGCACCAGGCTCAACACGTTTCACAAATACACTCATCATACAGTCAAGAACCTTTGGTTTCAGTTCTACAGCTTAAATTGAAATTTATCTCTCATGCACACACACACCATCATGAGTTCTATAATGGACAGTTCTGAAAGTCTGTGCAATGAAAACTTTCAAGGTCATGTGAGGTTTGACGAAAGGGTTTAACAGCGAGTCAGTCAGGGAACATTAAAAGCCAGTAAATGCATGTGTATAGGTGCCATGGCAGCTTGCTTGCAACCTCTTCCTCCAGCAAGCCGAGAAGACGTCGACTGAATCTTTAACCTGTGAGTTTCTCTCTGGAGGTGTACTGCTTTCACCTCGCTCTCTTTTTTGTCCTAGTATGTGGTGCTTGAAGCTGTGCACTCTCGCTCTTTAAGCTCTGTGATATTTGGCTGAGTCCCAGGTGGCAGGGCCAGCTGATGGCCCTCGTGTCCTCTCTGGATTTTGCTTGCGGTGTAGCAAGGCTGAGTTCCTGTAACTGCTCTCCTGCTTGAGGATCTTTGGTTTCCCCAGGCACCATCCATTCCTCAGTATCTACAGTCTCGTCTCGTCTGAGTTGTCCGCATTGCAAAGCTCCTCAGTGAAGCAATCGTCCAGGACTGCATAGGCATACATGTGTATAAGTCAGAGTGTGTGCGTGTGTGCGCCAACTGCTCTCTCCTCACACCGGGTGAGAGGGTAGTTCAAGTAGGGAGGGGTGGAGCTTAGGGTTCATTTCCATGGTGATGCAGTCATCTTTGCCTAGCTGGCGATGGGTGGCACTGAAGTAAGCATTCATCAGCTGCATGATCTCAGTCAACTGAGAAAGAGAGAGAGATGACATTAGTAACTTTCCACTGTGAGTTGTTTTCCACATACATAGTCACTAAGCACTAAGTAGTTTATAATACTAGTGTTATACAATGAGACATCAACCAGACTCAAGTCAGGATGCATATAAACAGTGTGAAACATGGAACTTGAAAACAGCATTACGCTTATAACCATTTGTGAAAAGTCAACAAGTAAAAGCATATAGGAGATAGATGGAAGACATGACTGATACACCTGTAGTCAGCTGCACTCAGACACGTTTCATTTATCATACTGACTTACACTTTAAAGCAATTAAGGTCAGACCAGCAACAGATGAATGTTGATGACTGAGCACCATTAATAGTGTGTGTGTGTATGTGTGTGTGTGAGCTGGCAGACAGGTTCATGTATCACTCAAAAGCTGGCAGAGGTAGAGTCAAGTGTTTTGGCAAGAAAACAGCAGAGAGAGATGGATTCAGGAGTGACCCTGCACACAACAGGTGTGAGCCTGCAGCTAATATCAGTGAACAGACTGGTTTTATCAGTGTTTCCACATGTGTGCGCACTGAATGTCACAGCTGGTCTGACCTGTATTGAGTGCTGGAGGGAGGTTTGCACCACTTTATAATACAAAGCCTTTGACGTCACTGTTATTCTAGTTAATAAAAACCTTGGAAATCTTAAACTACTGAAGGTTCCATGTCTCATACAAGCTGTTAGAAAAATATAGAAAACATGGAACCTGCGGTCGATAGATCTGCTATCTGTGTATGTAAAATGTTCTAGCAAAAGCTTTATTCTGGAGATTGTGAAGATGTAGAGGTGGTGCTCCTCACCTTGGTTGTCTCAAAGAGCAGGTCCCGATCTCCTGCTGTGATCCTGAATGTGTTGCTATCAGAGACACCATAGGAACAGATCTGACCAATAGGCAGAGACTCCAACGCTTCAGCCTCACCTTGACGATATAAAGACACACAGGAAGCAGCCACGCCCAGCCACAGCTTCTGAGAGAAGCTTCCTGTCGAACTCTGAGAGGGACAGGAGAAAGTCAAACCCAACTGTTGTATAAAGTATTCATTTATAAATTTAAAGTTTATAAATGGTCATAGTTTTTCTTTAAATTCTTAAACATTCTTTAAATTTAGGCATTATTTTTTTTATTCATTATATTTATTCTAAAATGGTATCCAAAAACTTTTTGAAAAACATGAACATTATTTTTAATGAATTCAAATAAAAACATTACAGAACAAAAATATTAGCAACATTTTAAAAGTAACAGTTTTTGGATTCTTTATGTTTCACTCACTATGTAGAAGTCCACTTCATATAGCGTACAGCCGAACCCTGACCACTGCCGAGCGATAGTGAGATAGGCGGCCATGCTGTCTCTGCGACTGTATCCCGCCAAAGCTTTCCAGCGCTCTAAAATTGCTGACATCACCACGGCCCCCTCCTCCCTCAGCCTAGCCCGCAGTCTTTGGTCCTGTTCTTGACGCCGCTTGTGACCCCACAGTGTCCCGGCAAGCAGGCCCCCAGGGAATGAAGGGCAGCCGGGGGGATCGACAGGGGCCAACAGGACCCGGGCCTCCACCACTTCAGCTGGAAAGAGTTGTTCTAGGGGTGGATATGGAGAGAGGGCACTAAAATCTCCCAACAGACACTGCAGTCTCAGTGCTGCCAGGGAAAGGAGGTCATCCTCACAGGCTGGCAGCTGCCCTCGCACCACCATCTCATGACACTGAGTGAGAGAGAGAAAGAGAGAGAGGGAGAGTGAGAGAAAGTTTACTGAGTTCAGCAGTGTTCTGTCTGTATGTGTGCTTTTGATGCAACTGATAAAGACATTACACATACATCTGTCAACATGAGTGTGAATCTACTTCACACGCAACACAAACAGAAGAACTGCAAAATCCCTTTTTCTTTCTGTGACCCTGAACAGTTATTTGTCTTTTCATGCAGATATATAACAACCTAAATGGCTGTTTGCAGACAGATCGATGGCTTGGCAGCAGTTGTGTTACTCTAACCCATCTTTTATGATCCAGCAGAAGTGAATGGCTCTTATTTCAAAAGTTCAGAGGAAACGATCCATTATTAGGGCTGAAATGTTCAGCCCCTTACAAAACACATTCCATTGAAGGCTATTTTTTCCACAGACATTCGATAAAATGCTATCATTTCAGTTTGCTCTTATTCACAATCTTTTTTTACTCTGTGATCTGATTTGTCTGTTTCATTTCCTTCCTGTGAAATTTATTCACATTCTTATTACACTTGCTTTGGTCTGTTGTCTCTTTACCTGCTCATAGAGGAAGAGGTACTCTATGCTGTCTGAGCTGATGTTCTCTGTGTCCAGCAGACAGTAGAGTTTAAAGCAGAGTCTCCACTGACGATCAGAATCTGGCTCTTTAGCTGATAGACTGTGAGGAACAAAAGGGGAAGGGGGGGGATATTGAGTTTAATGGAAAACGTATCAGATATACATGTAAAGTGTAAGCAAATAAACATTATACTATAAATACAACTCTGTAGTGTTTATAAATACAACTCTGTAGTGTATGTGTTTAAAAAATATATTTTTGTTTGTTCTCTAAATGTTTGACTCAGTTTATAAAATATTTACATTTAGATTTACATTTGCATGTAATAGCTATTTCCTAAATATTTATAAATCATTAATGCATATAAACATGGGACATTTGGGTTCAAATGAGTTCAGTCTTTAAGTAGCGCAAGACTCTTATGAGGCAAGACTTGACAATAACAAATAAAATCCACCAACACTCCCTAAACACACGACTAAATCCCCACAACCCGTGACTCATACTGATTCACTCAGACTGTTTCAGCTGTATGTGCAGTTTTGCATGCGCAGGTTTGTGTTTGTGTGTGTATACACGTGTGTGTGTGTGCGTGTGTGTGTGTGTGTCAGTGAGAGAAAGACAAGGCGCGTGTCCATGAACCCAGTACTGGGAACAGCTGGCACAGAGACGTGCACAAACACACACACAGACAAGCACAAACACACTTCCGAGAATAAAGCGGATGCATTGAATTCTGGCTGGGTTTGTTATCTCTCCTGCAGCTTGCTTTCTACATCAGTCAATGCTGATGACATCAGTCTCACCTTGAGATCCCCAATGGAACACTAAATACTAATAAAGGACTGGCTGACCCATGAACCTTCCCACAGTGTGTGTGTGTGTGTGTGTGTGTGTGTGTGTGTGTGTGTAAGACAGATAATCAGGTTTTGTGTAAATGTGCTAAAGCTTTGGGACAGTAAATAAATCAAAGGTAAAAAGCTATAGGCCTACAATAAACCCCAATCGGGCCTAAACAAAAACCTCTACAAAAAAAGTACAGCTACACTATCTTGGTACAGTGGTGACATCAGATGGTAATATAATTTGACATATACCTATTTTGTAACATTCTACATAATACACCTAGCTGAAAATATCAAAATAATTACTTTTCAAATCTGGTGATGACATCAGCGATTATAGTGTTTCCTCCAATGGCTTTCTCCCAGCATGCATTCTGCTCAAAAAGAGCAAATGTGTTTTGGCTGTCCTGCAGCCCAAGGCGCTCCGTCATCCTCCTCACAACCTGGACAGAGAAAACTGAAAATGCTATAACGTGTACATGCATATATAATAAACAACAGTACATGTACAGTACAATATGTACAGTACTTAACTCACACCCTAAATGTATGAATAATATATCCATTATATCAACAACGTATTAAACCAAATGGTGCGTGCAAACAAATGCTAGACCTCTTTCTCAGAACTAACTTTGTGAAATCTATTTTTACTTTTAGCCAACTTTCCCACAACACTGTGAATCATCCAACTATGAACTTTGTATTGTTTGTATTAAGCCAAGAGATCATTCTGTAACTTTTACATCCTCTATTGGTCAAATCACTTTTTGCTCTGCCAATTAGCAGGTCAGAGTTTCCCAAACTTGAACTTTGATATGCAGCAGAGCAGAAAACTTCTGCTTGCATTTTGCACCTTAACACTAATAAAAGTCATTATTAAGCTATTTTAAAATGTAAAGTTTTACAGTTAGGTCAGGTAGACATATCTCATAAGAAGCAATCGTATGTTTCCACTTTTTATAGTGTATATCCTTTTGTTATATAAAACCAAACAAAGTTTGGTTTTTAAGAAATGCTTTGCTTAAAATGTGAGTTTGTATTCTTATTACCTTTCTGTCTTGTTAACTAATGCAATATTGAATTCATTTGAATTCATTAATTTTAAATACATTTTAAGTATGACTTAAAATGGTGCTACTGTACTTCCAGCTGTAGTTGCGCTGTCTGTTGTAAATCATTATACAGGAAGCGGTTATGTTTGTGTATGTACCTCATTAGCTGTAGTGTGTGAGGTGATCGGCATCTGGCAGCAGCCTGGTCCAGGGTAGTGCACAGTACACAGTATCTCCTGCCTTCCCATCAGCCCCTGGATCTCCTCCCATGAGGGCACACATTCACGCCCCCGCGTCTTCTCCAGAGCCTGAGCTATGAACGATGCGTAGCTCTCCACCTCTGGGTCCACACATAAACTCTGAACCCTGACACACCGGGAAAGAGAGCAATTATTATTTGGTTAAGTTAAGAAGCTAACTTTAGATAGATGTTTAATTGGTCTTTTATCATTAAAATACATAAAATAAAAATAAAATGTCCCATACAAGATTCCATACATTACAAATGATTATTTTAATGGCTTTGGCGTAACAAAGGTATCTAAGATACACGTTATTTTAAGCCAAATTTAAAATGCATAGCTCAACTTTATAAATTATTTAGCCTGAAAAGTTCTGCTTTACAGGAACCAAACCACAAAATTTCCCTTCAGAAAAAACACCAGTGGGAAGTTGTGTGGCTTCTCTGTTTATCTGTGATATGAAGTGTCGGGCATTTGGTAATCACATGGATGGAGTAGGGCCCTAATTGTGTTAAGTAAACACATGCGGGAAGCGTCTGGGGGCCCCAGAGGAACAGAGTCTGTTTCGTCTGCACTGCACCAGCTGCCTGAGTAATCAAAGCCCTGTGGTCAACACACCATTTCCTCCCTGCACAGTCATTTATTTAGCTATTCTCCTATTCGTCTGTCCTTCTCTCTTGTCTATCCTCTGGGCCTGGCAGTACTTTAAGACTCAATTAGCCATGGGATGCAGAATGCATCATGTTGTTCCCAAACCCCTTAAGAAGAGATGGGAAAAGAACGAGCTAACAGGAAGTTTCCAATCCAGTCAACCTCAAACAGTTGATATTTCCTACACACTCAACCACAGGACCGGAGGCAGTTGTGCGTGTTTACACTGAAGACATTCTTGCTATACAGGATTGTTTATGTGTGTTTGCATCCCATCAGCAGGTTTGTAAATATATACATCTAGTGCAGCGAATATATTTTTGCAGGTACATAAAAATGATCATGTTTACTCAAATAAGGAAAAAAACGTGTCTTAATTTAGTTAAACTCTTATTAAGCTCCAGTGGGTATTTACTGTAACTTAATGGATAAAAACCACCAAGGACAGAATTTTAATTTTTGGGAGCGCAATTCCTTTAAGCTCCTCATTATGGCCATGATGTGTGTAACTGACCTCTTCAGGTGAAAGCGCAGGTATCTGAGGATGCTGCTGCTGGGTAGGAAGGTGCAGCTCATGCAGGTGAGCAGCTGCCAGTATCTGAGCCTCGGGTTGGGCTGCGTCTGGTTTTGTGCGTGTAAATTGGTGTCGCTGGTCTGTTTGACGAGCTGGCAGTAGAGCTCGTCTCGGAGCGGCCGGAGGTCGAGGCAGGTCTGGAGGATTCCCTGTATTAGAGGAATGGGCTCGTGGGCGGACTCCAACTGCTGAAGGCAGTTGAACAGCCTTACGGCCTCCTCCCGAACAGACGTGTAGCCTTTACTGGTCATATCTGCAAACAGAGGGAGAAAAAGAAAGAAATCTGACTGATTATTGTTCATTTTAATCAAAAAAATGGTTTGCAGCTTTAACCAATCATAGCTCTAACATAGCCATAACTTAACCTGCCAAGGTATGACACATTTCCAGAGACAAACAATTTGTTGTTCACACTGAACATAAAACTATCCCCTATCACCAAACTATCACACCTAATGTGTCATCACTGCCAATCAAATATTTGATGTTTAATGTACAGTTATAGAAGCTGTATCTTTGACCAATGAAATTTCACAGTGGATGGAGCTACCGAGCGTGACTCCACAGAAAGACAGTGCATGGTGCTTGACTCACGCGTGTGGTGAAGGCTGCCGTAAGGGAAAGGCAGCAGTGGGGCGTAGAGAGGACTCTGCGTGTACCTCAGGATAGGATTGTGCTGATAAATGTGTTCCACAATCTCTGGATTGAATTTGTTCTCCTACATAAACACCCGTACACACAAACAAACACACAAACACCCAGCCACAGACACAAAGCAATTTAAAGCCAATTAAACACCTACAAATAAACAATCATGACGTTTCTGCTTTGTACAACACAAATGACCTCTTTGTTTCAGGATCTATACAGAAATGATGAAATGATGTTATGTATGGGAATGTTGTGGGAGGTGGATGAGAGGGAAATAGAGTTCAGCTTACACTTGGACTCGCTAAACCCCGGCCTTAAGGTCTGCTGTGTGTGTGTGTCATGGAAACTGTTGTGTACAGTTTTAGGGTGAACGAGTGCACTTTAGGTTTGTTGTGGGACGTTTGTTTATAACAGACCTGATAAATCAACCCAAGAGGCACCAGAACATGACATGCCATCCTGCCGTAACCACTGTGTGTGTTTGTTTCTGAGTGAGTTTTAGAACTTCTAAACAAAACACACACACACATACTGCACAGATGACCAAAAATGTTCTCAGTTTTAAAACACATAGTCCTGGCTGCTGACTGGTCCATACAGCAAAGATCTAAAATTACCATTCGCCAAGTAGCAAATGACAGTAAAAACATCCTCTGCGGAGTAAAACAGTCACTATATTCACACTATAGCACTGCTTTTCATATGTTATCGATTAAAAAATCTATTAGGAGTCTATAAGTTCTCTGTAAGTATTAAAGCCATCTCCCAGGTCATTTAGGGAGCTGACCATTTCATCAATGTCTGTCTGTCTGTCTGTTTATGTGCAACCACAATGGGATTCCGGAGAGTTCTGTGGGCTAGCAACTAACATCCTATTAATACAGATCTCGCCTAGAGGATTACATCATAACAACAGAGATATTCTGATGGGCTACACGCTGCCTTCAGAACTATTTCCAGAGACACGAGATACTGGGGAGCACAGCTATTAGTGTAAAATCACCAGCCAACAAACTAATAATAATAAACTGGGACAGAGAGATGACAGTGGGTGGGGTTTAGATGGTTTACACACTGTGTGTGTATATATGTGTGTTACCCCGATCATGTCTTCAGTAGCTAACTGTGTGTGTGTGTGTGTGTGTGTGTGTGTGTGTGTGTGTGTGTGTGTGTGTGTGTGTAAACAAATACTGTATATACATAAGCCGCCATCTTTGATCTCTCCTCTTGATTTGTTACAATAAAAACAGTGTGTGTATCGTGTTTGTCTCACCTCAATGTCTCGTATGAGGAGTTGTGTTGGCGTGTCGACCGGGGCCTTGCTGTCAATGACTTTCTGCACGGCACACGCCCAGTGTACAGCCTCATTATAGTGCTTAGTGAAGAGCCTGTAGCAGTGTTTCCGGCCATATGCCGTCAAACTCCAATAACCTGTCACGCACACACATTAAAGTGAGTCACAACTGAGTCACTCTACACAGCAACGGAATAGAAACCTCCTAACAACCCTGAGGTAAAAAAAAAAAAAACATTTAAAAAAACGGAAAAACATATTTCACATGTCTGGCCTGCTGCTATAAATATGTTTAGACGTTTTTGGAGAGAACTGTAGCTTTTATGAGAATCTTACCAATATCTAATTTCTCCCCTGTTGTTCACTTTGGCAGTCAAAAGAACTGAGCTCTAGTTCAACACTGGGGCTTTTGGAGACAAAACAATCCTTCTGCCATCTCTATAAAGCCCACCATATTCTCCAGACTATGAGATATGGTGAAAGACTCACCATGAATAGAAACATAATAAAGGAAAAATCTGAGTGTTCCTCAGATGCCCCCTTAACTTGAGGAATAGGTCGCTTACAACGCCAAGGTTGTGGGTTCAATTTCCAAGGAACACACATAGTGATGAAATGTATATCTTGATTGCACTTGGTGAATTGCCTGCCAAACACATAATAAATGTATTGTAAATGTAAGGGTTGGTTCCCTAAAAAAATATCTGGTTCCTTACTTTTGACCAATGAATTTCTGTAACTTTTTTGTAACCTTTCCAGTCATTTGTGATTACTGTCATTATCTAACCAATGACATATAATAATGCAGAGCAAAACCAGAATATTCTATATTCAGCCTGGGAAAGTCCATGACGTCCAAACTCTTATTAAACTTCCATGCCAGTTTAATTTTTAAAATCCCTAATCATTCCAGGTTTTCCAGGATTGTTGGAATCCTGTATTTCCTGAGATCTGCAGGCCAATATTTGCCGTCTAACTGTAAACAGCTCCGATAACCAAGACACAAATCGTGCTCCATTAACATTTTCCTAGAAAGATCCACTTTATTTCCTAAGTGTGTGTAGATATGCCAAAACACCAGACATGATATTGTATAATAAGTCAGAGTTGTCTGTTAAAAGAAAAAACTGTTTCCATCACATACATGGTGCTACAAATGAATGACTCCTGACTAACCGCTGCCCTTATACACACGCGAAGCTCCACTGTCATCACACACACACACACAAACACACACACTTTTATCTAGGAAAGTCCCTAAACCTAATCTGGGAAAAGTTCAGAGTTTTGTGGACGAAAGTGTTGGTTAGAAAGTGCCTGTGTGTTTCAGAAATGCTGTGTACACAGGCTTCAGTATGACTAAGACTCTGAGCCTGTCTGGTCATTGGCTACCATCTGCCCAGACAACAATGCTTCTCATTTGTTTGCCTTCATTTCACTTCTGGTCTTTACTGTGCTTTTTGGTCTTTTCGGACAATCCCCCATTTCATTTCCTGAATCAAAGTCTTCCCACAAGCAAGAATTCACACCATTATTGATGGGAGCTACAGTAAACAGGTCTCACGGTTTCTCTGTGCCCGTGACCTGTTAAGGTCAGATTCCCTCTGACCCTGCAGTGATAATAAACTGTGTATTTCACTGTTTGCGAGTGTAAACCCTGAAATAGCGTGTGAGAAACTGAGTGTTGTGTTGATCTTGTGTTGGGCTC
>JAZGTJ010014234.1:0-14298 GCA_036877575.1 Botia almorhae
TATCAGGCTCTGCAGGGAGCCAATTCAATTTCTGAACTTAAGTTGAAATTACAAAATCATACAACATTAACATACAACATTTTATGACCTTATATTTATAACATTTTAGACCAAATTCTAATTCTGAGATATTATCTGAAAACATATTATTCAGAACATATTTGTAGCCCAACCCTACATATAGCAAATATCAGCCCTAATATCAGCATAATATATTTCCATATGGTCTCTTCTAATTTAACTTCTAAGTTTTTTTTCATATCAAATATGCCCAATGTGTTTATGCGGTACAACTTTTATGTACCTGTGCTGAGCGGAGCTCTGCGGGCTCGTAGGATGCGGTAGCTGCCGACCTCAAGGCTCTGGGTCAGGTCAAGGTCATGTAAGATGAGCAGGTAACCAGAGGAGGTGGAAATCAACATCTTACTGCAGTCTGGAGTCAGACGCATCCGCATTAGATAGCGTGTGTGGAAAAACTTTTTGTGTGGGCAGCCATCTTCTGTGAACCTTAACACAAAGCACACAGGATGATTTGACAGTTGCACACAATACTTTCACATGCTATTTCATGACAGAAACACACGCCTATCCCCCAACTGCAAATACACACCTGTTTGTATCCCAGGTAATAACATTTCCATCGAATCCAGATGTGACAAGTAGGCGAGTGTGTGTGTCATACTCTATGTTCTTGACCCAGCTGGCGTGGCCATGCAAGGAGCACACCTTCGAGCTGAGCTTCCTTAAATCCCACAATGCAATAGTGGTGTCATCAGAGCAGGTTGCAAACAGCCGGTTGTCAAGAAACCTAAACAGTATACAAGATAAACCATACAACCTCACACAGACAACACAGATGTCACCTTCAGCTTGTGTATGAAATGGAGAAACAAGTGGGCTACAGGTTCAACCAAATTATGTGAATTGTGCATGTTGTAACATGGAAATGCTGTGAATGTGTTTTTATATAGTTATTGAAACACAGAAGAAACATTGAATTGTTTTTGCATGTGTAACTAACGCCTGTAACTTCAACACTGTTGCATGTGTACCTTATGTTGTTTACACAGTCCTCATGAGCCTCCACAAGTGTTTTGATATGTCTGGAGGAAACAGGATCAAACAAAAGCACCTCTGTCTGTTCACAGGCGACCGTCAAAACAGACCTAAAAAAATTCAATGGTGAATTACTCAGTTCTGAGGTTTCTCTAAAGGATCATTATAAAGTGTGTCTTTCTTTACACCCAATAGCATGAAAAGACCATAATAACTTTAAACTTGGATAACCTTCTATAATGAATTTGTTTAAATCTAAACATTCAGTTTTGCCTAAGAACTTACCAAATTTCTATTCATTTTGTAATTCTCTGAACATTTGTACACTACAAAATAGAATCACCGTGCCAATACTGCTGTCACCTGCAAAGTATTCCAGAAAACAATTGAGTTTTTCCAAAATACAGATGACATGAATGTTTCAACACAGTTAAAATACGTTTTGTAGGCTTTAAAGTGGACTAGTGTGGTCCTAACTTATGATGATTTATCACCAATTGAAGCATGCAGCATTTAACTCAACGTCGCTTTGTTTCGGGGTGCACTAACCCGTCCGGAGAGTACTCCAAGTTAAAGACAGCTCCGTGTGTTTGTGTACTGAGGTTCACCGAATCGGTAGCCGGGCTCATAGACGAATAAAGCCGTGTCATGTTACGAAAATGATCCCGCGCAGGGTCCACGAACGGCCCTCTGCGGACCGTCCTCTTGCAGATCCACGAGAACAGAGAGTCGCGTGCGCTTGAGACCCTACACCCCGAGCCCGTCCCGCCATCCCCGCCCCACTCGAGCTTTGAGCTGCCCTGGACGCAGGTACTCTCGCGGCCCGCTTGCGGAGAGGACGGTCTTGTTGAACCCGTGTCCTCGTCGCTGTCGTCCTCCTCTTCGTCGTGAAGCAGATCGTCGTCCGTCTGACGGACACCGGCGGCGCGCGGCTCCTCGTTGTTGCTCGGCTGTCCCGAGCTCATTGTTGCGCGAATGTTGACGGCGACTCCGTTTTGCAAGCCAGAGAGCAGGAGAGAATTAAATTTGTTCTCCTAACTCACTCTCCTGCTGAAGAGGGACAGGCACTGGACCTACGAGCCAGGCCGTCCTGCAATACTTGCAGATACCACTTAAACAACCATTAATACAGACACAAGACTGGTGCGGATGTATAAGGATACAACATACTACGTGTTTCCGGTTCCTTTCTGCATAAATTAAGTCAAAACTGAATTTGTGTTCTGCACTTGTATAAAATAAAATTTTCAATAGCAAGTCAATGAAGTCTTAGAATTCGTATTATAAATGATAATATTATGTTTTTAAAAGGTCTAACTTGGCTTGTAACATTACCACACATTAAAAAGTAATAACTGTGAAGCCTTACACCAAACAAACAAATAAATAAATAAATTGAAAACTTTTTTTTACCAGAAGTTCCTTGGTCTACAATTTTCTCCATTCAGTGACCAAACACTTGTGATTTTCTACAGGCAAGCAGCAAAATCTGTTTCTTCGTGTCTTATTGATACAGTCAGATATGCTTAGTTTGTAGCACTGATAACACTATCACAATGTGTTCTCAAAAATATTTTAATTAAACATCCAAACGTTGAGAAAAAAAAATCAATCAGTCAATAATGATTTATAGGTATTAATATATTTCTAAAAATAAAGATAACTTACTCCACAGATTCAATCATTGCATCAGTAACTTTCAACAGTGAATAGAGCATGAGGTATAGTTATATAAAACATATTAGTCAGATTTAGTATTAAATTTGAGCTAGAACTATCTGAAACCCTGAGATGCTGCAGCTCATCCTCTGTTTAATGTTATTTTGATTGACAGATAACAGATTTTACTGTCTGTATGTCTCAGTCCCACATAAAGTCAATGTGGAATGACGAAGCCAGCTTACTAGGGCCACTCTCTTAAACCTAATGATCACAGGACACCATTAATTCTTTACAACATATCTCGAACTCTCTGAGATTGACTCTCTATCATGCTGTCATAGACAGAACGATAAACATTAAGGACCTCAAGCGCCGTGGGCCGCAAATGAGGATCCTTCCTCTTGCATTCTGTGTGGATCTGAAACAAATGGAAATGGATGACATCACTTCCTAAAACATTCCCCAATAAGAAATGTGTCACATCTGGAATCTTCCAGATATCTGTCTTTTCATCATAGTCAGGCATCAGCTCATCTGAAAATGGAACATCCTTCCCGTAGGGCCATAACTGCTCAGGGGCAACAAAATCCCCAGTTATCTCATGATGGCCGCACTTTACCCCTCTATGTCCCCTCTCCACCTCAGGAAGTGCATCGAGGTCATTGGCCAACAAACGCATGTCAGATGCGAGAAGGAACTGGCTAAGAGTTTTGTGTAGGTCATTGGAGTCACACATCACACGGATGCCCACTGGACTGGCATGCAGGTATGCCAGGAAGGAAACATAGTCTATTGCGAGTTGTAGCCGAATATGCCATGAGTTTCGCCAGCGATGACGGTCTTCGGCAAAGGTGGCATCAAGCGCAAGCGCTGATCCAAAAGGATGATATTCTGTAACAAACATACCTTCCTCCTCGCATGCACCTACAAGTGTTACAACATGGGTGCTCTGCAGGGAACGTAGCATTGACACTCCATGGAGGAAATCATCTTTATACTGTCTTGATGACAAGACAGAAAGAGCTACCTTCTGCCCATGCCACTCTGACAGATAAACCTGGAAAACACAATCATGCACCTGTGTCAGTCTCCAAAAACAGTGGTATATAAAAAACACCTCTCACCTTCTTCACAGCCCCTTGTCCAATGAGCTTCACTCGACGGACCTCAGCATGAATTTCTGGGCACTGCAGAAAAGGGTTACATGTTTTCATAGTTCCAATCTTAAAGTGGCGAGGTGAACACTGCATGTTTGTTGAGGGAGGATTATTGTCCTGATACAGAGCATCTAAGTAGAAATACAGCAGCAGATTGGCAAAGAGGAGGGCTGCCAGGCAAAGCAAAACTGCAGGAGGTCCACACCTTGCCCCACTGCTACCCATACTGACATCTTAACCTGTTGATCAAAACCAGTAAACATATTTCAGACACATTTTTAAATATAGAGACACATATTTAAGCAAAGAAAACATGCTCAAACGCAACATTGATCGCTACTTTGCGAAGGTTCTGCCAAAAAAACTTCATGAATTTATGCTTTCAACACACCAGTCTGCATAAGAATACGTATGCTATTCCCCCAGCACCTGACGCCTTCTGTTTATCCGTTACAATAAAGATATGACTAAGAAAGACGTGATATAATCTGCCCTTGGTATTTCACACTTCCAAATTCCTCTGTGTGTTTTTTCCGGATTTTCTCGCTCTGCGAAGAGCACCTTACTATACTCGGCATACAGATCGCCATCTAGTGCCCTTGTCAGTGAACAACCTCGCGCTCTAGAAAAGGACCATTTATAAACCGCGGGTACAGTAGGACCCTACGGATGGGCAGGCGATCAGGGGCGTAGCACCAAATTCTGGGCCCTATGCGCAAGCAGTAGGTTCACAACTACCTACAAATACCTCACTCCTCAGGGGCCCTCCCCCCACTTGGGGTCCTGGTAATTTAGTCCCACTTTTCAACTACGACGCCCCTGCAGGCGATACCACTTATTTTCTTTTCGAGCAATTCATATATATCGCTGCATACTTTTGTTAAATGATTTTTTTTCACAATTTCTGAGGATAAAATGGATAATTACAACCTTTTAACATTTGAAAACTGTCATTCCTAACATTTAGGTCTAAAATGGAAATGATCAGACTTCTGTTTTAAACAGTACTAATTTTAATAACGAAAATCACACACAGTCAATGAAAAATAAAATAAATAATATAATAATATAATAAATACATCGTTACGTAGTGTAAAATAACCAAGATGAGATTTTTTCTGCCTCTCTGTTTGGTTTGATAAAAAGTTTTTTTAAATAATTTATACGCACGATCAGTTTCATAATGTAAAGATGACCAAAATATTTGTAACCTCAAAGTTTATAGCCAAGTTATATTTATGATAAATATGTTATTAAACTAGTAAAACTTATGTTCGATATTTTGAAAGCATTAACACTTTAAAGTCTACCTGCCCATTTGCCCCAGCTGTGAACAATTTTACCCGTTTCACACACAGACCCAGTGTGTTCCTCAACCCAAACGTGAGTTATCTTTTATTCATAAGAGAACATACGTGCCACACAACTCTGTTTCCACAGTTTCCATGGATAGCGTTTATTAAATATTAAAGCATTTGGTGTCAATTTGACACCCTCGTGTCACAAGCTATTTATCTGCAGAACAGCATAGACCTTTAATGTAATGGCAATGCACTTTACCTGTTGTCGACTCTAGTTTTACTCAAACAAACATTGCATAATGTAGATCAATAACAGCAGAATGGAGCAACGCACATCGAGTTCCGAGGAGGGCAGAGCGGAGAGGAGGGTGAGATTCCGGGTGGCATCAGCGCACAGTGGTCGCGTCCTGAAGGAGGTGTTTAGAGAGGATGCGCTCGAGGACTCCACTGACACGGCTGACACAGACACCAGTGCCAGTTCAGAGCCAGAGCGCTCCAGCTCGCCCACCATCAGTGAGGCAAACAGCCATCTGAGTGGCATTGTGGGGCCAGAAGCGGACGACAGCGGCAGCGATCAGGATGAGCTGCTCATGTATGCTAGTCTTGCGAAGGAGAAGCTTTTCACTGGTAAACGAGTGAACATCTTAAGTAAGAATGGAACTATCCGGGGCGTCAGAGACAAAGTGAGCGCGGGGCAGGTGTTATTTAACAACCTGTCCAAAATGTATGGGGTAAGTGTCATTCAGAGAAATATGACAATGTCATACGGCTGAGAATGTAGAAAATCAGTTTCTCTCTATGAGGGGAGAAACAGTGTAAATAAACTCAATCCATCATTAAGAAGTCAGTTTCTAAGTGCTGGAAAAGAAACTCTATCAGCCTTAGTAAGACACTTAAGCTTAATGAGGCTTATAATGACTGTCTAGTTGTTGTAAAAAGGCTCTATTTACAGAATTACTGTAAATCTCATAAAAGAATAATAATAAACATCTTTCAATAATAAACATCTTAACAGTGCTTAAAATTTTATTTCTTTATGGAAAATGTAATTTTTGCCATCTCATTTGATTAGGTCATTCTGTAATCCTACATGTTCTGATAAAACATTTTATTACATTTTTTATTATTTTATTACATTTTGACAATAATAAGTAAACTAGTTACTATTTGTCAGTTGTTATATTATTAAGTATATTATTGATCTTTAAACTTGTGTCTTAAGGACTCTCTTATTTTGAACCGGCCTAAACGACCATGAGGCTTTGCCTGGAAACAGCTTCTGCATGGCCTGCAGCAGAGCATGCTGGGTCACAGTACTCTATAGGGCGTCACGCTGGGTGGATGCCCAA
Organism: Botia almorhae; assembly: GCA_036877575.1. NCBI lineage: Eukaryota > Metazoa > Chordata > Actinopteri > Cypriniformes > Botiidae > Botia > Botia almorhae. Next base: position 6,526 of record JAZGTJ010014234.1, read on the forward strand.
CAGGCTTCATCGCGCGTGAATAAGATGAACAGTGGCCAATGTTTTTTCCTTTTAGTAATTTTCAATGTCTGTATATATTGTAGTTCTGTAAATATTATTTTTATTAGCTTTTTGCAATATTAATTCTTGAATAAAGGAATAAAAAGGAAATTATGAAATCAACAGATATTATAATGTTATCTTTGTCTATTTTTGTGGTGCCTGTTTCTTAAATTCTTTTTTCCTATATTGTTTTGAATTTTTTTAGAAAATAAGATGTTGTGATCAAAGTTTTATACATACCTGTACTTTTTAATGCAATAAAAATTTAAACTCATACTAAACTTCATTTTTTCTTGTCTGTTTATAATGTTTGTCTTTTGTTTTGTCTAAAAGTGCCTTTTATGAACCACACTGTATCTTTACCTAAAGGGAAAACCTTTTGAATAACTATGCATAATATCTAAGATCAGTTAACCTATGTGTAAATATAAAAACAGCTGCTTTCTCACACATGACTCAATAATTAATAAGATCAGATGGTTAGATAGCTCAGCTTTCTCTGCATTATTCAGCTTGATCCCTAAAAGGGAGTGAGATCGAGAGTGAATGTGTATCATGAAATTGCTGCCAATACAATGTATCCATGTTTGCAAGATGTTTTCTCAGATCTTCAGACTGTATGACAGCCTTATAAAACTCCAGGGTAAGTACCTAATAAGAACACAAGAACATGACTACAGAGTTTTATTTTCATTATTTTGATAACAAGTAACTTGTAACTTTGTTTTGTTGCCACATTAGTATTTAGACAATCTGCATTAAGTGTAAACCGCATATATTATCTCAGCGTACAGTAATAATTTTGTATAAATGGTAAAATTTTTAACAGAATAATCAGAAGACAGTAAGGAGAGCGAAGACGCCATACAGTAAAGCACAGGGATAGGCCACCAGCAGCTGCTGCCCACCCATATCAAGAGTGGAACTGAAAATCTTAGAAGCTGACAGACTGCACCAGCCAATCACAAGCAAGGCCAACAATGTGCCTAAAAATCCCCTGTAAAAAAAAAACAATAAAGCCACTTGCTATTCAAATGCAACAAACCTGTATTTTCTGCTATGTGCTGCAGAACAACTGCTGTGGTGGATATATTTACCACAGTCAAACAGCTTATATAGGCCTGCAGTAGCAGTGTATACTCACTGAAGTGAATAAACAACTGCAAAGGTTGAGAGTGCCACCATGGGCAGCAGACAATATCCAAGCACGCTAGCCACGCATCCACAGGATATGCTGTAGCTGCTCATCAGGTTTAACAGCATGTACATCCCAACACATCCCAGAGCGCTGATTCCATACACGTATCCAAAGTGTGCCTTCCCTGCCTGCAGAGAGAACAAACAGACTAACACACAATACATACACACCCTAATACCAACACACAGTACATGCTCTGGACAGTAAGGAATGTTTTCATGTTTACATTTTAATAAAAATCACTTTGTACCTCTAGTTAATGGTTTCGCCATTTCACTTCTGGTGTAATGTAATTGGCCAAAGGTTCAAGATGAGGTTAATACCATCAAAAGTGTGGCTCCTAGGGCTATGCAGAAAAGAACAGGGCCGGTGAGGTCCGTTTCATTCATTATACTGCCATCTGCTGGCTTCAGTGGATTTAATACAGTCAGAGTCTTCTGCCAGATATGGTCAAAGTTAATACCCAGCTCTGAGGAAAAAACCCCAACAATTTTCAGTTACATTTTTACAGTTAGACTAATGGATAAACACGACAAATTTTCATAAATCTTTTTGTTAATATTTTTAAAAGCAAAAGTATAAATCTTTTTTGTCCTTACCTTCCAAAAGTGGAGGCTCTTCCTCGAATGAATCTGTATATTCTGTTTGCTCAGGCTGTACTGCAGGCTGTAACATTTGTCCACTGTAAGGGGCTGAAGTAATATATTCATCTGGCAGAGGAGCGTTACCATCGCTGAAAATCAGTAAACAATAAACAGCTGCACCAGCATAACTCAACTAAATAACTCACACAGAGACACCATACACATGAACTGAAACATTAAATAGTATATCAAATCTGCATGCAGTTGTTGAGGTTACACTCACACATTGTGGTACTCTGGATTAATGTAGGTTGGATCATAGCCATATATCTCCTCTTGTTGGCCATCTGCATAATATCCAGACTGATAGAACTCTTGTTCAAAGTCTTGAAAGTCTCCCATGCTACTTAACAAAATGAAGCATGTGTATGCAAGTTTGAGCAAACACTGTTGTAGAAATCAGTGCTAATTTATATCTACTTTAAGTCAGTATGTAAGCAGAATACAGTTACAGGTTGTAAAATTGTTAAATACACTTTTGATCGAGTTTCTACCTGTGTATGTCCTTCTGGATTTGACTTGCACCGCTTTTGTATTGTGGGTTTGCTTGGTCAGTGAGCAGCTGGTTGTTGTGTGTATGAGATGCTATTAATAGTCTTCTATATTTACTTGTGGGACATCAGCATGACTGTGATTGGGCTGGGCTGGGAGGGAATGTTTTAAAATCCATCCTTATAATCTACAGATACTGCTCACTTGTCAATCACTCGTATGGCTTAGTCAGAACTTACACTTTACTATCAGAAGATGATCTTCTGATAGTAAAGTGACTACAAACTGATTTTACAACAGCCAACAATGTCTATACCAATACTGTATTGGGTTATACTGTGTAATGCTCAAAAACACAAAGCCAGCCATCAAAATGCTTCATTTGCATAATACAGGGGCACAGAAAAAGACTTTCATTATAACACAAAATTTACTTTCCTAAATACTGTTACTTTACTTAATTTCTGTTAAATGCAAACTATTACACCCTTAATAACATATAATAAAATATCGGTCTACAGTCATCTATATATATGAAAAATAAAAACACTTTCCGATTCTTTTAAAATAATTGAATATTATCAATCTGTGATCCTCAGAACTATTTTAGAAAATAGCACATTTAAAAAAATGTATATGCATCAACATTGTAGATGATCAGTGTGCCATATCCTGATTGTACTTTAAAAATTATTCTCTCTCTCTCTCTCTCTCTCTTTTGCTCTATATATATATACACAAATAATTAGAGGATGAACAATATATGGATGCAAATAATTTCATTTATGTAAATGATTTGTAGAGGTCAGACAGATCTACGGGTCACTGGAGTTTACAGTGGAAGTTGTATTAAAAATCATGCGTTAGTGTTAAAAAAGTGGCATTGAATTTGTCAACTGAATCTTTAGTTTTCCTGAAATTGCCGTTTTCTACAATTAGGCTGAGAGATGCAAATTTTCATTGTGCCCACTATCTTGGCCTCACCTACTCTGCTTCCAGGCAAAGGGCACACAAATTTTATTGGGATGATCTAAAAGAAGTGTGATTTCTAGGAATAGTCTTTTTAAACTATTAAAAATGATAGTGTTGAAATGAAGAAAATACTATATACATATAGTCAGTCTAGTGTGTCTGAAGCTTTGATGGATAAGTTCAAATCAACAGAATGTTGTCACATTGGGTATCATTTAAAAATGATAGGTAGGTGTATCATTTTTATCTGACAGTGCTGCCTTTCTCTACCACAGATCCTTGACTTCTTTGATGTGGTAACTTAATGCTTTATTTAGACGTACATTTTCCTTGAACACAGAGGGAGAAGCATCCGGATGTGTAATGGGGCCAAGATAAATGTAATCTCATTTACCCTTAAAAAAACACATACAGTTCCAACAGCACCAGGTAAAAAAAAAGAAAAGAGTATAGTGTTAGGATAGAGTGGGATATATAGAAAATACTTACACAACGGCCTCACTGTTTTCTTATGTTCTAAATCTGCATTGCCCAGTTTCTTTCATCTGTACAAAACAGTCCTTTAGCCTGAAGGAAATTACCTTTAGTGTCAAAGAAATTACTAGCCGCTAGTTGATTTGTAAAAAAGTAGGACATTTTCAGAGAAAGTGATGTTGCCTACTGTATTTTATGTACTTTTAGTAGTATGTACAGATTAGTCCAGGTTGTTTAAGTAATATTAAAATCTATGAAAATTTCACACTAACCCAGCAATATATAAATTTTTTTTAATTAAAAACAGATACAAAATCTTCTACAAACTCCTGCTTATTTTATTTGCTTTATAAAAATGAGAAATATTTATCAAAGACACACATAATCAAACTATTAATTCTGCAACTATAGTAAAAATTCAAACAGTCATAATAAAAATTATTTAACCTTGCAACTCAAACAGGATAAATAAGATCATGTTCAAAACTACATTAAATAAAATCAGAATTCACACATAACCACTGACATAAATATTCTAAAATATCTCCCCATATAAACCACTGACAAATACATGAAACAGCTAAGCAGGTAGATTTCAGTTGAGATCACTGCCATGGTGCTCTTTTCCCTAACACACGATTTGTGACTTTCTGCAAAAAAAGATGCAATGCATTAAAATTGCAATCAAACTGGTCATGTAAATCCAGGTTGTGAAAATGTTTCTTTTGAACTTACCTTGTTAAAGAGCTGAGCGTTAAGGCGGTAGGAGCTGTACTCTGCCCGTCTTTTTTCCTCCTCCCTCCTTTTTTGGACTTCCGGAAGTTGAGCATATTTCCTTAATGAATTATACATTTAATTTGACTGTTCATTAAACTAAATTATTATCCATTATTAAACTTGAAACAGTTTGAAGTTTCTGTTTTCTAAAAAGGAGCAATTTTGTGTCTCTGACTGGACCTGAACTTGATTTAAATTGGCCATTTTACAAACACATGCATAATAAACACACCCACACACACACACACACATACACAATCCTACCTCCTAAGTCTATTTGTTCTGTCTGTTCTCTGTGTGTAAGCTTTCTTCCCTACCCAACTGAAAAATTGTGGCAGAAGGCACAAGACAACTATCATTACAAAAATCATGGAATCCTATCACATCCTTGAAATTTACTAAACACTATGCGCATACACACAGTTGGCACAGGCACATGAAATGTAATGTATTTATTTCTATTACTTTGCACAGTATAACAGGTGGAATCTGAGCGATGATGATACTTACTGTTTGGATCGTTGTACCATCTCTTGTCTTGGAACAGCTCGCTTTCGAGGTACAGGAGCTGGTGAAAGGGGCATCTTTTAATATGGATTTTGATGCAAGTGTGTATAAATGTACAGTATATTGAACTGTCCTCTCACATTACTAATGGTAAAAATAGTCTTTTAAAGCCCAAAGTATACTTCAGTTGTCTGTGTTCTGCACAATTCATGCAACATACATTTTATTTTTACTTGTAGGCATCTGTGCCATGCAGACAGTCCATAGCTGCCCAATTTAAAGCCACAGTGCACATGCTTTGGAGCCTGCGGTCACTGCTACTACAGTATTCTCTTATAGTATATTTACTGTATTTGTGTAGAAAAAGTATCCGGGGCCTTTAGATTATTAGCTCACCTGGTTTAAGAGGACGTGATGGTCCTGGGCGGTTGAAAAGCTCTTCTCTCTCTCTGCTGAAGATTGCCTGTAGTCTCCTCTCCTCAACCAGTAACTCCAACCTCTTCATTCGCTCTCGTGACTGAGACACAAACTCTGGCCGATGGAGCTCTAGAGCTTCCTGTAAGAAATCCATGTGTTGATCTTACACTAAATTTACATAATCAAAATCAATGTACTTTTTAAAAACAAACAGGAAAATAAAACCACTCATATAACCTTAACAAACATCAAGTCACGCACCTGCAGTGAAAGTCGAACAAGAGCCGAGGGCTTGTCATTGCTATTAGACCCTATAGCTGATCTTGATTCTCTTTGCCTCTCTTGCTCCTCCTGTATCTGTCGTTCTCTTAGTGGTTCTCTCAGTGGTTCTCTTATTGGTTCTCTCCACGGTCGGGTTCTACTGTAAGGCTCGAACCAGGCCTGGCTTTGGCACGCAGCCGATTCATTCTGTGGTTGGTTTTCCTTACGACCATCAGACTTCAACCCATCAGCGGAGACAAACCATGACACACCTTAAAGAGAATGTGATAAAGATGAGAACAGTAGGAGGTATTTTCTGAATATTTAGAGAGAAAAGGATTATACACCACAATCTGTACCGTTAGGGTAGCGTGTTCGAATGCTCTTGTTGCAGGAGCTGATGCTCTTGTTGCAGGACTCTTCCTTTAGTGCTGATGAAGTTTGGGTGGAGTTAGTTGTGAACGCAGTGTGGATTGAAACTTCCGGATAACCTCTGCTTAAGGTGTTTGTTGTGCGGGCATTACTGGAGACACTAGGAGAGGGAAAGATGGTGCCTACATCCCGAGTGTGTCTGCGTGTGCCGTTTATCACAATTTCCAAATCACCTGCAAAGAAGGACAGAGAATTCTTTGGTTCACACTCTCCATGTCCATGTGGACAAACATTTATCTCTGTGTGAAAATAAACGTTGCAATTTTTAATTTTTATTGTTGTGCAACAGACCTGCTTGTACACTTTTGCTAACCAGTTTGACCTTTGGCCTTTTGGTAGTGAAACTGTGGGAGGCACCTCTTTGAGAAGTAAGAGACAGCGTGCTTGAAGAGGACAAATAATCAGGAGATGCCTGGAAGAGATGCAGAACTCTTAAGACTGTCAGTATGCTAGTTTCACTAGGTGGTAAAAATGCTACATAAATATCAACAAGATAAACTGACAAGATATTGTCAAATAAAACAGAATAAAACTATATAATGAAGACAACAGAAGCACAACTGCCTTACTGTGGAGTCATCTGTGCTGATGTTCTCTGTAGCAACAGAAACCGCAGCATGTTTTGTACTGGGTTTCCTCCTGCCTGTTTTCTGATTATTGATGGTATTGTGAAGCCTAAGCAAGCTATCACTGGTTCTTAGTCCTTTACTGATGATACGGTGGGGTCCGAAAGCTCGGAGCAGCCGCTCTGTGTCAATGGTGGACATGCTGCTGCTCGTTTCCATGGACACACTTGAAGACTCATCTCTTTCTGCAGGATAATGATGCACATTCTCTAGGCTCTCTTCCTGCTCTGCCCATGCTTGTTGTGGAGCCACTTCTAAATGCAATCTTTCCCCCTCCTCTCCTTTCTCAGCTCTCATTCCCTCCTCTTCATTGGCCCTTCCTTCACGAGCTCTACTGATGCTGTCAGGTTGTTTGACAGTTTTGTCTTTTAGAGTGGTACTGTGAATGAGTCGAGACAGACGCTCTAGTCTATCAAGCAAAGAAGTATCTCCCTCATTAGTGTGTCGGGTTTCTTCCATGCTCCATTTTTCACTGAAGCGACGCCACAGTTGATCCAGAGAACTGGTAATCTCCACACTAGCGGCATGTGGTCTTCTGTCCTGCCTTTCCCTCACCCTGTAGGAACTTTCAATTGTTTGAGAAGGCAGATGCTGTGGTTCTAGGGGCAATTCAGGTTCCAGCATGGTTCTGCTGTGAAGGTGCAAATCATCTGTGCTGTAGTCTGCCTCCATGTGCAAGGGGGCAAAATTGTCTTCGTAGTCCTCATCCATGTCCTTCTCAGAGAGTTTAGAAGCTTTAAGAGAAGTATTGTTATATTGGCCAGTATTTTGATTGCTGATTGTATTTTTGACGCTGATTGCTGATTCTGGAAGGCCACTTCTAGACATACTAGAGCAAACTGACAGTGGGAGAGACAAAGAAAGTGATTTATCTCTTATGTCTTATGTCAATTTAATTGATAGTTCTGAGAAACAAGTACATTTACATTTA
>JAZGTJ010014235.1:0-14298 GCA_036877575.1 Botia almorhae
TGGCGCGTTTTTTCTTACGCGAAGGTGATAGGGCTCTCAAGCAAGACCCCATACGTCAGTCAGTTGACGTAACGTCGAACGTGACTGACTGAAAGGGAACTGTCTTCATTCCCTAACATAATGGACTCTGAAGACCTTGACAGCGCCTTATTTTTCAACTATTTATTTTCTAACACCTAAACATAGTTGCTCCTCTACGGTTAAAAAAGATTAGGGACAACAGTCCAACGCCCTGGTATAACGAGCATACCCACGCTCTGAAAAGAACAGCCCGGAAAATGGAACAAAACTGGAGGTATTTCGGATAGCATGGAAGGAGAATGTTTCAAATTATAGAAAGGCTCTAAAAAGCTCCAGATCTGCCTACTTTTCAAAACTTTTAGAAGAAAATAAACTCAACCTTAGATATCTATTTGACACAGTGGCCAAATTAACCAAAGATAAAGCGTTAGTTGTCAATACCATAATAGCAATGATTTTATGAATTTCTTTAATAACAAAATAGACACTGCAAGAGACAAAATCATAAACATGCAACTGTCTTCAACACAAACAAATCAGATGGCGCATCATGACCTGCCCAAGGAGCAACTCCAGTCATTCTCTCCTATAGATAGGGATGAACTGTCAAAAATAATCATAGCATCTAAATCAACAACATGTATGCTTGATGCAAAAATATTGGAAAAGGTGGTGTCTTCACAGATATGCTCTTCCCTGGAAAGAAATGATATCTATGAGAATTTCCAATCAGGATTCAGGCCATACCATAGTACAGAGATTCATCAGAGTTACTAATGACCTGCTTTTGTCAGCCAATCGTTGCTGTATCTTTCTTCTAGTATTACTTGACCCTAGTGCAGCTTTTGACACTATTGACTACGGCATTCTACTAAATAGGCTTAAAAACTGCGTTGGTATAAGTGGAACTGCACTGGCATGGTTTAAATCTTATTTATCTGACCGATTCCAGTTTGTTGCTGTGAGTGAAAAGGTCTCATACCGATCACAAGTCCAATATGGAGTACCACAGGACTCAGTTCTTGGGACCCTACTTTTTACCTTATACATGCTACCTCTGGGAGCAATTATACAGAGACATGGAGTTAGTTTCCATTGTTATGCTGATGATACTCAGCTATACATTTCTTCTAGGCCCAACGAGACTTATAAATTCACTAAACTAACAGAATGCATAGTCGATATCAAAACTTGGATGACTAGCAACTTTCTACTACTAAATTCAGATAAAACAGAAGTTTTACTTGTCGGGCAAAAACTCTCCACACGGAGCAACATAGAACAGTGCCTTATTCTGGATAGATGCTCTATGAAGCTTGCTTCATAAGCCAAAAATCTGGGTTTTATTTTTGATAACAATATATCGTTTGAAAGCCATATTTCCAATGTTTGTAAAACTGTGTTTTTCAGCTTAAAAAATATATCAAAACTACAACACATGCTCTCGAAGCCAGACACTGAAAAATTAATTCATGCATTCATGACATCAAGACTTGATTATTGCAACGCTCTACTTGGTGGCTGCCCTGCAAGATTAATCCAAAAACTCCAAATGCAGTGGCCAGAGTTCGAACAAGTATGACCATATAAGCCCAGTTTTGTCAACTCTACACTGGCTGCCTATCAAGCACCATATAAATAATTAAAAAAATTCTTGCTTATTACTTACAAGGCCCTGAATGGTTGAGTTCCTCAATACTTAAGCGAGCTCCTCTCCGATTATAGTTCTTCATGTTCACTGCGATCTGAAGGTTCTGGCCAACTGTTAGTACCCAGAATTTCAAAAACAAGTGCTGGTGGTAGATCCTTCTCATATTTGGCACCCAAACTTTTGAATAGTCCTCCTAGTGTTGTCCGGGAGGCAGATACATCTTTTTAAATCCAGACTAAAACCCAACTCTTTAATCTTGCCTACACGTAGTCATATGGATGTATTACTCAAATCCCCTAAGGGATTATTAGGCTGCATTAATTAGGTAAACCGGAACCGGGAACATTTCCCACAAGAACGGATGTACTGGCTCCACAGTCCTGCAGTCAGCTGGATCCAAACTATAGTATGCCTGACATATTATCAAATATCATTTGTAACGGTGGTGACCGCCCTAGCACAATTTAAAGTCTTTTAAAGATTTTTTTTTCGGGCGCCAGCCAGGAATTTCCTGACAAAGATGTAATTTTACCCAGGATAGCAAAAGGAACCACCTGTTACAATATATAATAAAAAAAAGTTGTTCGAGGAAAACTGTTCGCAATAAAGTTTTATTTCACAATGTCCAAAAAAATAAAACAAACAAAAAAAACTTGAAGAGCAGGGGAAAAAAAACAAAAAACAAGTCCAGCAAGTCTGAAAAATCCCTGTAGAAATCACGTCACCTATGTCACGTTTCCGATATTTGCGTCCAAAACTATTCATAAATTGTCCATAGAAAAAGAAGAAAAAAGAAACAGAATAAACATTCTGTTAATTAGTTCAAAATTAATAACATCAACTAACAATCTTAAAGGCACAATAATAAAATAAACTATCATAGTAATACAATACGCACATCAAAAGTGCGTGCATAAATGTTTTGCGAGTGCGTGAATGAATGAGTGTGTGTAATGGCGGCACACAGGTACTGACCAAGTTTGCAGTCATGAAGGGAACTAGAGAGTGTTGTCGTCAGGCACCAGGATAGATGGATTAAGCGGACATCACTTGTCAGATGATCTTGAGGTGCAACGCTTAAAAGTTGAGTGAAACTCAGTTCAACAACAGTTCAACAAGCGCCGTCTCTCCACTTTGCACAGTAATCCAAACAATCACTCACGTTACTGCAAACCTTACTGATGACGCAATCTCTCTCAGGTACTTTATTTGTATAGCGCTTTTCACAAAAGGACATTGTTACAAAGCAGCAGGTACAAACCACTTTTTATAGCCTCCTTCCTTCCGTCGTTAATTAAAACGCTCCACCCCAAACACGCAAAGTAAAAGTAAAAATAAACAGAACAATGTTGTGCCGCAAAGCTCCTTTTTTTCTTAATCTGCACAAATTGGAACCATCAGTTTTCCATCAATAATTAACTATAAATCATCAAAATCAACTCTGTTCGTATCTAAAACAGTTACAAATTGCAGCTTTCACATGCCAGAGGAGAATGGGCCCTCCTGGTCGAGCCTGGCTTCTCCCAAGGTTTCTTCTCCATCTATACATCATTGGAGTTTGCTTGCCGGGAGACAGCTGACGTCTAATTTAGCCTAGGGCTTTGTAAATACAAAACATCCAATATTGTATTGTATATATTGTATGTATGTATGTATATATGCTACTTTTTCATGTTGTGTAGTTCATGGTACTTGTTTTGTGTACGAACTCTTATTTTGAAGTTCTCTGTTTGTTTCTGGTTGTTCCTGTTTGCATGCACTTCCTGTTTGTCAATCATCAGCACCTGGTTCACTTTGATTAATCATACTATTTAAGTTCCCCGTTAGATGTCTAGTTTGTCTGTGATTGTTTGTATTGTGAATTCTTGTGCATGCCCTTGATATCTTGTTCTTTGGGTGTATTTTGGATTACTCGAATTACCCCTGTCCCATAAGATGTTGTCTATTATATGCCATCCCTATGTAAGCTGGAATGCATATCTTGCTTAACCCAAAATGAAACCCAAACATTTTGTGGTTTTATCGGTTCACTCAACCCTTTATTCATAAACATACTAAAAACTTAGTATACCTAATTAGTCTTATATATCCCACACATATTATTTGCAATAATATCATTAACATGTCTGACATTTGTTCTGTGTTTTTATTATTATTCTTTGTTTCTCTATGTAAAGCTGCTTTGAAGCAATGTAACATTGTAAAAAGAGCTATATAAATAAAATTGAATAATAAAAAAATTGGAGGCTGCAAAAGACTTGAGACTGGGAAGGTGATTCACCTTCCAGCAAGACAATGACCCTACACATACAGCCAGAGCTACAATGAAATGGTTTGGATCAAAGAATAATGTTAAAATTGCAGAACACAAATCTAGAACACAAAACTGGAATAAATGACGTACCAGTCCAATTCTCACAAGCAGTCTCTCTCTCTTTCTTAAACTGCATTATGAAAACACAGTCTGCATCAGTCCACCTCCCTTCTTCTTGTTCTTTGCTGTTTTTGGTATTATTAAATGATGCTTATGAATATTTTGGAGCGTTTAATACTCATATTTGTATTAGGTTCTTAGGTGTACACCACGCTCAGCAAACTTGCCTTTGAAGGGCTAAGGCCCTGCAACAGGAGCCCTTAATTAAAGAAAACAAGCCCTAACGCTTAACTAAGCTCTTAACTCTTAGCTCTTAACTAAAATCAACAGCTGTTTACAGCATCTAATAGAAGACAAAAACAGTGGTGACAGGATACATTTGGAATCAGTCCTCGTATTAGATATGTACCCAAAACTCAAATTGTGTCTAGCTGTGGATCATTTACATTCACTTGTATATCCCTACATCTCATGTATATGCATAAAGAAACAAATCATAAAATTATTTACTGATTTAGATGTTGTATACTAACGTATCTTGCCAGTAATATTGTTCACTAACCCTGACTTTTTGTGATGTAAACTTGGTGCATTACTTTAACCCATTTTGCTTCTACGTTTGTTTGACATGTTGCTGTGAGAAAAATGTATGTTACATGAAATGTAGGGTGGGACTTCATTGTAGGTCAGTATTTGACTGAATTATAAAAAGTGGCCACTGAAAAGTTTGTAGAATTTCAAGTTTCAAGATTAGCAGTTTACATTTTGGCTGCTTTTGTAAACCAGATTAATAATTAAAGTACACTACACTAACATTAACTCATTGCTTGACATTATTGGCATTATTTCTTTTTTCATTATTTGCATTTTCACATGTAGTCTAATCTCGTCTAATCTTCACATGTAGTCTAATCTAAATATAGTTCGGGAAGAAGCCAGTCAATAAACGAACAAAAACTCACAGGAACATGACTATAAAATAAACAAAACGAAAATACAAACCGCAATTCACATACAGGTATGTGCCAAAAAATTAGAATATCTTATGAGCAAATATCATGACAAAGTTCAACATTGTAGGCTCCCTGTGTACCAATCTAGTCAGCTAATTAACGCAAAACACCTGCAAAGGTTTCCTCAGCCTTTAAATTGTCTCAGTCTGGCTTAGTAGGCTTCAGAATCATGGGGAAGACTGCTGACTTGACGGTTGTGCAGAAGACAATCATTGACACCCTCCATAAGGAGGAAAAGTCTCAAAAAGCAATTGCAAAAGATGCTGGATGCTCACAGAGTGCAGTATCGAATTATATTAACAGAGTGTTAAGAGGAAGGGAAAAATGTGGCTGAAAAGGTGCACAAGTGACAGGGATGACTGTAGCCTTGAGAGGATTGTCAAGCAAGGGCGGTTCAGAAATCTGGGGGAGCATCATAAGGAGTGGACTGAGGCTGGTGTTAGTGCATCAAGAACCACCACATACAGACGTCTGCATGACATGGGCTACAGCTGTAGAATTCCATGCGTCAAGCCACTCCTGAACCAAAAACAACCTCAGAAGATTTCATTCGATCTTCTTTGATCTTCATGTAAAAGATTTCAATAATTTCATTTGGAAATCAAGGTCCCAGAGTCTGGAGGAAGACCGGAGATGCACAAAAGTCAAGCTGCTTAAAGTCCAGTGTGAAGTTTCCACAGTCAGTGATGGTTTGGGGAGCCATGTCATCTGCTGGTGTGGGTCCATTGTCTTTTATCAAGTCCACAGTCAACATAGCTGTCTACCAGGAAATTTTAGAGCACTTCAGGCTTCCTGCTGCCTGCTGCTTTTTGGAGATGATGATTTTATTTTCCAGCAGGATTTGGCACCTGCCCACAAAGCCAAAACTACCAGTACCTGGTTTAATAGCCATGGAATAACTGTACTTGATTGGCCGGCAAACTCGCCTGACTTAAACGCCATCGAAAATCTATGGGGTATTGTTAAAAGGAAGATGAGGGAACAGAGACCCTGAAATGCAGACAAGCTGAAGGCCAATATCAAAGCAACTTGGGCTACCATAACACCTCAACTGTGTCAAAGGCTGATCACCTCCACGCCGCCTTGATGCTGTAATTAGTGCAGAACGTGGCCCAACAAAGTACTGAGGACATAATACAGTACATTAACACATAAACTTTCAGAAGGCCAACATGTGTTTAAGATCCTTTTTTTATTGGTCACATGAAATATTCTAATTTTGTGAAATACTGGATTTTTTTTTTTTGTCTCTAATCCATAATCACCAAAATTGAAACAAATAAATGCTTGAAATATTTCACTTTGTGTGTAGTGAACTAATATAACATACAAGTTTCACTTTTCAAAACAAATTATTAAAATAAATTGACTTTTCCCTCGATATTCTAATTTTTTGGCACATACCTGTACTTTGACATTAACTCAACAAATTTAGACTTAGAGTTAAACATGACTTTGACAATTGTTGAACAGAACTTGACGAGGCAAGACAACGACAATGAACCGGCACAGAACAGCAAACATGAGGGCATTAAATAAAACTGAAAACAATGACAAACAGGTGCATGAAATTAACTGAAACGAGGAAACAAGGGGTCAGGGTCAAGACACGTGACCGGAGAGGACATGGCAGATGTAAACAAACAAAAGCAATGTGCTTCCACAGAAAAAAATGAACACCGAGTCTAGATTTCATCTCCCGGAAACCAGAACCAAGACTAAGATGAGTCGGAATCTAAGCCTCCCACTGTGAAACAGAAAACTGGGGATGTCAGGATCCTGGCAAGATGAACCTCAGATACTCAACAGGAAACCAGGATCATGACACTAATACTTTCTGCAAACAAACCATAACAGCTATGATGGATCTCACAAGGTTCAATAAAACTCATTAGCTATTGTCTGTAACAGTGAGCCACCAACAATAGGATCCATGTGTTGACGAATTTCTAAACCATATTTAAGAAGAAAATGAGAGATAGAGGAACAGGCAGGCATGGACATTTTGAAGAATCTCCCCAAAAGCAAACATTTCAAGAAACAGATTTGCGTGTCTCTACTGAACTGCAGGAAAGATGGACAGAGCAAGAGAGACAAAAAGATGGAGAGGGGGAAAGAGAGGAAGAGAGAGAGGAGGCATCTGCTATACTGGGGAATGCAAACAAGCCAATCTACTGGTGGCAGAACACACACAAACGACTACTTAATGACTTAATTTATTTAAATGCTGCCTGGTTCCTCCTAATAGCATCTTCAAGCTGCATTTCCATTCACACACTCTTCCTCACTCTCTCAAGCCTAAGTAAATGTGGATTTAAGGCCCCAATCCTTTCAAGAGACCCTCGAATCGGGACCAAATGTTCCCTTTTGGTTTATTCATCACATTGGAAAGTTTGAGTCAAGCACATTGCATTGTGGAATACAGTATTCCATGGAGTGTGTTCTGTTGTATACTGTGCAGAAAAGGTATGGGGCATAGAAAAACAAAGACATGAAATGTGCAATTGTATAATACAAAAAAACAAATTAATTAAATACAATAGTGGGTTTGTCAAAGATTGGGGTGATACCAGTGAGGAGATCCTGTACATGATATAATCTAATTCCCTATAATACCAGGGCAAACATAACTTGAGGTAATCTCTGCATCAATATTAATTATCACATCAGAGTGGAGTACAAGCAGGGTGAACATGATTGCTATCCTGGGGAACATTTTAGTTTTGTCCTGTTTGCATTGTTTTGACACTAGGCAGGCAAAATTCAATTTTATTTATATAGCGCTTTTTATGTTACATTGTTTTAAAGCAGCTTTACATAGAGAAACAAATAATAATAATAAAAACACAGAACAAATGTCAGACATGTTAATGGCATTATTGCAAATAATATGTGTGGGATGCATAGCACTAATTAGGTATACTAGGTGTATAGTATGTTTATGAATAAAGGGTTGACTGAACCGATAAAACCACAAAATTGTTGAGAAAGATATGTGTTCTAGCTTACATAGGGATGGCTTATAAAAGATAACATCTTATGGGACGGGTATAAAGGAATTTGCAATAGTACCATTAACTACTTAATATGCAAAAGTAGCATACATACATACATATAATATATACAATAAAATATTAGACATTTACGATTTACAAAACCCTAGGCTAAGTTAAATGTTAGCAGTCTCCCAACAAGCAAGCTAACAGGGCGACAGTGGCAAGGAACCAAACCTAAAATGATGTATAGATGGAGAAAAAACCTTGGGAGAAGCCAGGCTCGACCAGTAGGGTCAATTCTCCTCTGGCACATTAAAGCTGCAATTTGTAACTGTCTTAGATACGAACAGAGTTGATTACGATGATTTATAGTTATTTATTGATGAAAAACTGATGGCTTCAATTATATTTGATATGTCAGGCACTGAGAAATCGTGCCAACAAAAAATGATGAGGCATAATGTTACTAATTGCAGCCATAACATCACACTGCTGTGACTAAGCAGGGAACAAAATAAAGCTAAAAGTTATGTATATAACGCTAGGTTTACTAAAGAAGTCTATCATATTCTGATGATCTGTCTCAGGGTCATTTCATCCAGTCCCCCACCATCTGGTCTCAGAGGTTGGATCCAGCTGACTACAGGACTTTAGGGAATAAAAGACAGACAGATTTAGCGTGGAGCCAGTGCATCTGTTCTTGTGCGAAGGATCCCGGTTCCGGTTTACCTGATTAATGCAGCCTAATAATCCCTTAAGGGATTTGAGTAATAAATCTATATGACTATATGTAAGCAAGATTAAAGAGGTGGGTCTTTAGTCTATATTTAAAATGACAAAGTGTATCTGCCTCCCGGACTACACTGGGAAGACTGTTCCAAAGTTTGGGTGCCAAATATGAGAAGGATCAACCACCAGAACTTTTTTTTAAAAAGTGAACGAGAAGGACTATAATAGGAGAGGAGCTCGCTTAAGTATTGAGGAGTTAAACCATTCAGGGCCTTGTAGGTAATCAGCAAGATTTTAAAATTTATACGATGCTTGATAGGCAGCCAGTGTAGAGTTGACAAAACTGGGATTATATGGTCAGAATTGTTCGTTCTCGTGAGAGCTCTGGCTGCTGCATTCTGAACCATCTATCAAGTGTGATTCTGAATTATCTATCAAGTGTGTGCAATTCGCATGTTTTTTATTTGACTTATTTTTAATGCTTAGATTGCCTATACTTTTTTCAGTGTATTTATGTAATTGTTTTATTTTTATATTTTATTTAGATTTGCTTATATTTGTTAAATTATTTTTAAGCTTTAATTATCTTATATTTATGTTTATATGTTTGTTTCATGCCTGTGAAGCACTTTGAGTTGCATTTATGTATGAAAAGTGCTATACAAATAAAATTATTATTATTATTATCTAGAGTTTTTGGATTAATCTTGTAGGGCAGCCACCATGTAGGGCATTGCAATAATCACGTCTTGATGTCATAAATGCATGAATTAGTTTTTCAGTGTCTGACTTCAAAAGCATGTGCCGTAGTTTTGATATTTTTAAACTGAAAAAATGCAGTTTTACAAATATTAGAAATGTGGCTTTAAAAGGACAAATTATCATAAAAAAACAGCCAGATTATTGGCTAATGAAGCAGACTTTATAGAGCATCCATCCAGAGTAGGGCAGTGTTCTATGTTACTCTGTGTGGAGGGTTTATGCCCAAGTAAAACTTCTATTTTATCTGAATTTAACAGTAGAAAGTTGCTAGTCATCCAAGTTTTGATATAAACTATGCATTCTGTTAACTTAGTGAATTTATGAGTCTCATTGGGCCTAGAAGAAATGTATAGCTTAGTGTTATCGGCATAACAATGGAAACTAACTTTGTCTCTTAATAATTGCTTCCAGAGGGAGCACGAATAAGGTGAAAAGTAGGGTCCCAAGAACTGAGCCCTGCGGTACTCCATATTGGACTTGTGATCGGTATGAGACCTTTTCACTCACAGCAACTAACTGGAATCGGTCTGATAAATATGATTTAAACCATGTCAGTGCAGTTCCATTTATGCCAACGTGGTTTTCATCCCTATTGAGTAAAATGCTGTTGTCAATAGTGTCGAAGGCTGCGCTAAGGTTGAGTAATACTAGAAGAGAGATGCAGCCACGATCAGCTAAAAAAACACCTGCACAACTCCAAAACACCTCCTCCTTTGCCTTTTGGACGAGGCTCATGCTTATAACAGTAATTTTGGGGGATTGACTCATTTACTGTAATGTAATCATCCCATTTTAGCCATGTTTTTGTCAAAAGTAGTTTTTGTCCGGAATAGCACACAAGTTGTTAGGACAGTCAGAAATTCCAAATATGGACAACAGAGGCATACTATACAACATACTATACATACCACAAAGAAAACAGGTGGATACAATAAATATAGTGTCTGCCATGCCGCTGAAAGTTCTCATACTCAGCAAGTCCTCTAAGCTTCATGATTTACACTGCCTGTAGGATTTATAGCACTTTGAAAGAACATAATAACCCTTGCAAACATAATAATCATTCAGAAAAATAGAGAAAAAAGTCTCTGCCTTTGTTATCTTAAAATTACTATTGTATATTTTATTGCATAATGGGTCTTAACAGTGCAGTTAATGGTATTACTGGCAAACGACCAGAACTTGGCTTATAAATAAGCTTACGGGCACTTTTTAATAAATTACCTCAACACAACAATAACTTAATCTCCCTTATGACAAAGGGACAGGGGCGCCGCTAAGGGGGGGAAAAGTCAGGACAATTCTAAGGGCCCACGCCCTTTAGGGGCCCCCAGAGATCTGCTTTATTAGTAATAACACTACTAGGGAGGCCCAACCTCATATTTTGTCATAGGGCCCAAAATTGCGAGCGGCGCCCCTGCAAAGGGACAGGTTGACAATGCTAGATTTATGACATTATGGTCTTCATATTAAGTCTTCATCATTACTCTTGGATCTCGGATAAATTTGCTAATGTGCAGTCACTAGCTAAAATTAATATTGGCTGGCCACTTCACTATTAAAATGCTGGGATGCTTTCAGACTCTTTGGAAAGCAAAGATGCATTTTATATGGTCAAATATCAAGCCTGGCATATGATTAAGTTTGCATTTATTGCATTTGATTAAAGTAGCCTGGCTTTTAACTTAAAATAGAGCTTTTATATTCTGCATCTGAAATTAATAGCAGTGAAATAACAGTATTCAAAACTTGCCTAAAGTTTTGGCTTTAAAACATTTTATAGGGAGACTTTGAAGGTATTTTGTATTTAAGAACATCAGTACTGATCTACAGTACAATACACATTTTTTTTAATTGTACATTTTGTAGATTGTCTAATGCTACAAGTTATAATTATTATACATGCAAAGTCGTGATATTGACCATATTAACTAGTAGACCAGCACAGCAGCTGTAGGTACAATGATGAAAATAGTCACAAGAGGTTGATATAAGGCTAAAATGGCATTATTGTAAGTGTACTAATGCTTTTATACAACAAATTAATGAAAACATGTAAGGTAGAAAAAACAAGTAAGACACTAGATATCTGTGTCTGCTGTGATATGTCAGCTGAAGAAATTGGTAACTTCATTATAGTATTGTTTCAGTAGTTACTGTTAAACATTCATTACTTCTCTATACTGCTTACCCTGTGTGGGGTCACAGGGAGTGCTGGAGCTGAAGACAGGGAAACACCCTGGATATACACCCATCATATACATGTTGTTGCAGTTGTTTATGTTTGTGTATTTATTTGTATAAATGATTACTTTAGAAATGCATTAAAAGTTTGTGTGGCTGAATTATTGATGGTGGCATTAAAATGTTTTGCAATATTGCACTCTTAATATTTTTTCTCTCTCCTTATAAACTGTATAGCCAAGCATTTCATAGTGAACGATAAAGGTGACCTGATGGCTTTGATTTCAGCAGATTGATTGAAACACGAAAAGACAGAGAGAGGGGTCAGTGTTTCCAGGACTGCCCAGACAGCTGACATAACTAATGTAGACGTATTTACTTATGAAAACAAAATCAGCAAAAGGTCTAGACTTCACTGCAGCTTTCATTTTCTAAGAACTGCCCAAGAGGCCGTGTGACAATTAGCTTTGTTCAGCGCCATGTTTTCAGGGAGACAGTTAAAAAAGACGTGACACACGTCATAAAAAAACAACTTCAAAACTCTTGAAGTGTTTTCAGTTCCAAGTATGCCATATAGATCAGGTTGAAACTATACCTACCTCCCAGAACACCTCAAACATGTGCATGTTTCCATACCCATATATTTCAATAAACATATGTTCTTATATTCTAAAACATATATTCTAAAAGATTGTTATTTTTATTAGAATTAACTCAGGCCTTAAACTCTGAGTAATGCTACAATGTGTGCAATTAGGGAAACAGATTTCTACTGATATAAGATCACTTGCAGTTTCTGTTCTGACTAATTATTGACTGACATGACCCTGCTGTTGTCCAGTTACCCATGATTTATTCTGTGAATGAAATTGTTACTGACAGCATAAAAACAACAAAATTCTGCAACTCTGTGTAAAGAGATCTTATTTAGAGACCATTTGACATTAAATTACACAAAAATGACCAATGCAGCAAATGCAAACAATAATTGACAATAATCATACACACACTACTGGTGTACTACTTATGTAAGCCACTACTCTCCTCTATTGTTGTCTGTGTGTGTGTGTTTACTGTATAAATCATGCTGACATCAGCGTTGGTGAAAGTTGCCAAGGCTGCATGCTGGAGTCCTTCGATGAGACAGGAAGAGGAAAAATGGGCAAATGAAAGAGAGCAGGGGAGATGATCACTTCGACCTGGGATAACAGATTCTCGTTTCATCATTCCATGACATTCTGTGACATTTAAAAAGCCATTAACAGCACTGGCTGTCACTTCTGAAGGAAGACAGAGCCCTGTGTCTGCTCACCGCAGATAATGTGATCAAGTATGGCTGAATTAACGGATTACTGTGATAACACACACTGATCACAAATGAGCCGGCAGTGACAGACCACCAACTTCAAAATTATAAATAATGCTTCATTTTTTGTAAGGGTATTATTATAATCCATGTAAAAAAAAGGATTTTATAAGACCATGACATGGCATTACCATGGTACCACGCTAAAAAAAAGTTTACAGTTTAAAAAAAAAAATCATAAACTGACAAATTTTTACAAATAGATATTATGTATAAGTACATTCACAACCTTTACCTGTTCAGTACTTTGTTAAATCACTTTAAATATATGAGAAAAGTCCCAATGACAACTTAACTTTATGATTGGTGTTGTCAATAGATATTTGGCTGTCACTTGTCACTTAACTCCCTCCCGGCGCCCACCGACCACTTCACGCCATGCCCCCTCCCCCCCGCTCGCTCTCACTCCTTCCCTGCACAAATAATTTTTTTCCTCCAACTTCGTGTGCCGCCCCCCACGTGCCATGACAAAATGCCGCCCCGGGTGGCTGCCCTGTTCGCCCATGCCTAAAACCGCCCCTGTGCACAATGCTTCCCATTTATCATGACCACGACTGAACATCGGGTATTTTTTTGCAATTCGTCGGTGAAACTACATTTGTGTTTCGGCATGTTAGTGACACAGCTCTTGCAGCGCAGCTCCTCGTTTTTGTTTTGACAATTGGGTCTTTCACGTCATCAGACAG
The DNA here is from genome assembly GCA_036877575.1 of Botia almorhae. Classification (NCBI taxonomy): domain Eukaryota; kingdom Metazoa; phylum Chordata; class Actinopteri; order Cypriniformes; family Botiidae; genus Botia; species Botia almorhae. Next base: position 13,783 of record JAZGTJ010014235.1, read on the forward strand.
GTACCTCAGAATAATGCCGGTGGGCAGGGGCTGCATTTAAAGTGTTGAATTAATGATGGTCAGTGAAATGAGGTAAAAAACCCGGACATTTTATGATATTTTACAAAATCCCCCTGGATGTGGTAATCTACCTGATCTCTGTAATGAAAAGTAAGAGGCACTAGGATCCATTTGCAGCTTATTTATTGCTCATGGTCAGACAGGCAGTAATCGGTAACCGGAAAACAAAGCAAAGTGGACAAGACAAGGCAAAAACAGCAAACAGGCAATGGTCAGTGCAGACAGAAAGCATTCACAAAACATACACAGTCCAGGGATCAAGGCGTTCCCAAGATAAATGGGAAACGCTCAGAAATGACAGCCAGGGCAAATCAAGACTTTGCATTGCACCAAAGGATCTACAAGTTACAAGTGTTACAAGTGGAGTTTATTGTCATTTCAACCATATACAAGTACACAGTGAAACGAGACAACGTTCCTCCAGAAACAAGGTGCTTCATAAGACAAACACTAAAC
>JAZGTJ010014236.1:0-14297 GCA_036877575.1 Botia almorhae
GGGAGCAGTTGGGGGTTTGGTGCCTTGCTCAAGGGTCTCACCTCAGTCGTGGTATTGAGGGTGGAGAGAGTGCTGGTAATTCACAATCTCCACCTACAATCCCTGCCGGACCTGAGACTCGAACCTGCAACCTTTGGGTTACAAGTCCGACTCTCTAACCATTAGGCCACGGCTGCCCCAATGTATAACTTTAATGAACTGTAAGTCGCTTTGGATAAAAGCGTCTGCCAAATGCATAAATGTAAATGTACTTTAAAATCTAAAGTGTTGTGTTATTAAATTATTGAATCTTTTTCAGATAATAACGTGCAATTGTAATTCTAAAACATAACATTTTCCTTGAGTATCAGCCTTGCTTTCATTTGCTGCTGTATACCACAGCACTTCTGTGCAGTCTTTATTATGTATATTGCTCATATACGCAAGGGTCGGGCTGCATTCTCTTACTATTTAAAGCAAGCAGGTGTTTTCATCATAATGACAGGTTAATTACAGTGTAAAAGTGCATTACCATGAGGAGAGATCACAGGTTAGCCAGCTTTATTCTGGTGATAGTTGCTTCCATTACTGTCTACTAGTGTAAAAGCAGAGTTAGACAGCAGTTGACCCTGGTTGACATTATTAGCCAGTGCTGAAGGTGAAAAATATTAGTTGTCAGGCTAAAAGCAGTGCAATAGCACAGACGGGTGAGAGAGTTTGAGGTTTGTTTAAAAATGTGTCTAGGAATGTTCTTTTGTAACAATTTTCCATTAGCAAAACAAAAAGGATTTTTTGGCCATTTTCCTTTTTGCGTTTGCTAATTGTTAATCAAACCTTGTAAATGCAATCTCTTAGCAACATGTCCTTGTTTGACTTCTATCTTTGGCAAGCTCACTTAATGTGTCCACAAGGGGAACACCTGCGAATCCCACATCTGTGTGCTTAGATCGCATCCTTGCATGTCTATACAAGGACAAATCACAATAAATAAGATTTGTCTTTGATGTGACAACCCTAAATAACCTTGATAACCTTAATGACAGTCATGCATATCCCTCTATTGAAATCTTTGATTTGACATAAGGTAATCTCGTTTTTGAAATCTTCAGAAGTTCGGTGACTGAGATTAAATATTCCATTATTGCAGACTGTGCCAAGAAAGCTTTACCAGAAGAATGTCTCCCATCTCCCTGCCGAACCTTTTGTGAAAAGGAAAGAATGAAACATTGTTTGAGACAGTTTTATGAGCTTTTATAAATGTTACCAAATATAGTATCCATCATTTATGAAAGTGGCTCTTGTGAAACCAAGTACTTGATACAATGACATCTTACAATCTTCAGATATGAACTTTCTCTGTCTGAAGTTTACAAAATACTCAAAAAGTGTCTCTCCTGGCCATCTTCCAGCCTATTCCCCTGCTGTGCATTACCCCACGAGTCATTTCGTAAATTGATTCCCTATCTCCCCCTTTCCATATGCTATTTATAAAAATATAAACCTCTTTCACCTTCCAAATGATTTTGGTCTGCATTGAGTATTTGTTTTTCCAGAATGTTCCTTGTTTCTGTTTTGGGTGACTGTTTGCTCTCTTTGTGATTTATGCTCTCTCACAGAGACCACTGCTTTGGTCTCAGTTTCATATTCCATTGTATTCACATAATAATCCAAAGATCTTTCATTACAGCAACATTATATTACATATATAACAATAACCAGGCACAAGTTTTCTAGCACACAAAGCTTACAAGAAAAAACCAGGGCAAACACAAATGTAATTGGCTACAGCCTAGTTTTAAGACTTGTCTGCAAGATAGTTACTCCACTAAAAGTTACTGGATGTGTACACTGTTATTATGTTGTGAAGGTAGACGGGTAATTCAGAATGTGTTTTAGCAGGTGATGCTGTTAGCAAAGGACTCTGGGCATTTGTGGAGCAAGCAGAAGCTTACTCAGCATCCTCACTTCTGTTTCTGCTTTCTCAGTTTGAGACAAAAGCAAACATTTGCTCCTCTCCCTCTCTATCTTTCCCTAAACTGCACTGCTTAAAATCAAACTTTCCCCGAGGAGCGAATTGGCTGGTATTTAAACTGGGCCAGCAGATTATAGCCAAGCTTATATCAGTAGCCTACATGACCTGAGAGTATATGCGTTTACTCTGTAGATCTGCACTGCAATGACAACTATAGTACTATTTTTGAGATTATTCTTATAAATGTTCCTCAACATCAGTTTATATAAAAATGATTTACATCCTTTTAAATACATGTAGGTAATGTTAATTTAAGTTTGACGGTTTTAATTGAATTAACGTTTTTCTCCTTAAAATCTTGAATTGGTAAAGATGAATGAAGAATTAATTTGGTATTCAAATATAACTGGACATTTGTCAAAACGGGGATTTTAGATTAGAGTTTTGTAAGGGCTTTTTAATCAACATAACCAAGAAATGGCAGAAAAGCTTTGTTAGGGACAGATTTGGGGAAAAGAGGATTTTCCATGCAGGAGAAGCAAAGCATTGAAGGTGTGGCTTCTGTTGTCAAGGACGACAGCGTCAACACACAGTGTGGTGACACACACTTGTGCCCTCCCACACACACACTTTCACAGATAGAGCCGCTGAGCGTCTGCATGTGTCGCTCAGTCAGTGAATCAATTTCAGCAGATCGAGCTTGACAGCACCGGCTCCCAAATCTAGAGTGCCTCTCCCTGACTTAAGAGAACTGAACTGAGCCCCTGATTCCCCGAGAGAACAGCAGCAACTGGCTGAAGGACTGAAGGAGACTTAGGAAGGGGAGGAGGGACACCGGTTAACAGAAATGCTCCTCTCTCTCTCTCTCTCTCTCTCTCTCTCATTCTCTCCGTCTAAGGACAGAGAACTCTAGGCACAGCATGCTGTAATCACATTGCTTCTGTGTAATTTTCTCCTCTCAATTACTTGTTCTTTCTTTCTTATGCTGGTTTGGAGTGTGCATTGAGGAAAGCCAAAGCAGAATTGGGAACGACTTTTTGCATCTCTTGTGTGCTCCCCCTCTCTGTCTGTATGTCCTTCATTCTCTCTCTGTCAGTCTATCTTTCTTTAAATGTAAGTGAAAGGTGGGTTTTGGGGGGAGTGATTTAGGGAGCGGGGATAAACGTTGCGGCCAGCTGTAGAAATGGGAAAATCCAACAGCAAACTAAAGCCGGAGGTAGTGGAGGAGCTGTGCAGAAAGACCTACTGTAAGTATCGCTACTCATTCTTAAAATGTCTAATCTCATTTCGTGCAGGTTAATTGTAAGTATTATTCTCTCTCTTCCTGTATTGTATTTAATTGCAAACAGACCTGTTATTCTGTTTACCACCTTTACAAAAGTATAAATATTTTTAGCATTACAGTACATGCTCAATAGAGCTGTGATACTACACTATTAAGTGTGCATGTTTACAGGTGTGTTTCAATCAGCATTGTCCTTCATGCTTGTTTATGAGTGATTTATGCGAGGTTTGTTTGTGTTCTTGGTTCCATCCCTTTAAATTGATTAAGGATGATCATTTCTTGTCTGGCTTTATTGATTGTTCTCTGTTACCAATCATAAAACCATTAAACGTGTTTTGACTAGCTTGAATCACTGTTGTTGAAAGACAAGGTGCCCACTTGAACACCTGCCAGCAACTCTAGGGGTTAACTGCTAATTGTGTTGCAACAATCCTACCTAGGGTGGAGAAAATATGCTAGTATTATCATTAACACATTAACAGGCTTTGACTAAATTAGATTACTGAAATGAGAAGAGCTTTATAAATCTGTATGAAATAGGTAGAGCCACTTTTAGGGATTGTCTTTGTTTTGTTTCAGTGTAAGTAGTGCAAGGATCCAAGCTGATGTCTATCTATGTCAATGATTGTAGGGAAGCTATTTATTTAATGTAAATGATTGTTTCGGTGAAGATAATTATGCCATTATTCAGCAATTTGTGTGAGCTTGTGTACCCAAATATATAAATAAGACTCTATAAATAGGCCTATGGTTTGATATGTTGATTTTCCAGGAACATTGCAAAATATCTATACAGTACACCTGCTACAACAGGGAATTTGGTTATTATTGAGTTCTCCACTAATTTAGAATTTTAGTACGCCCTCAGCTGTAGTCAACCGTTCATGTTTAATGAGCATCTTCAGAGGTCAGGTTTTGTGCACAGCAGGAGGTAGAGCAGTTCTTTTGGGAAATATGTTTTTCTTTGCAGGGTTAGCTTGGCAGGCAAGTAGAGTACAAATGTAATAGGCCTTTATTGAGACAATGGCTGATCTTAACACATTACAAACCAAACATCACAAGCTCATGTCAGTCACCACCTGCGACTTTTAATGCGCTACAGTCACAAAACTGTTCAGTAAAAGAGGTGTTTCTCTCACAGTCTGTTTGTTGTTTGTGTAAAAGTGACTATTTATGATCATTCTATTGCTAAATAATATGCTGTATAAGTCAGAAGAAATACAATACAGCTTTGGTGTAGATGAAGGGACACTTGGGTCTTATTGATGGAGCTGTGAGGTTACCTAGAACAAACTAGAAACTAGAGGCTCTGTCTTTAATGCCTTTTAGATGAGCCAGTAAACACAATGATCTATAATTAGCTTAAACAGATAGACGTTCTTTGCTCCCCAGTCATTACAATAAACAGTGTTCATGCACATATACATGCGTATGTACACATGTAACAAGTCCTTCATTTAGAGACAATGCATGTAAACATACACTTACACACCCAAATACACAGGCAGAGAATCAGCACAAATCATTTACATATTCCTTATTTCTCTTTTTGTTCCTTCATCTTTTTCATTTTTCCTCTTTCTCTCTATTTCTTTCTCTCTCTCTTTATCGCCCTCTCTTTCTTTGATCTCTCTCTCTCTCTCTCTCTCTCTCTCTCTCTCTCTCTCTCTCTCTGCATTGTTTTTCTTATTCTTTCTTGCCCAGTGTCTACACTCAATGTTCTGCTCACCTCTCCATCTTCACCACATCAGATATCTTCTCCCCCATCTCACATTGAAAAGTTTAGCCTTGGACGACCAATCGATTCATTTATCTTGTGACAGACGGACAAATGTCTTATCCTTGGGGGTATGTGTGCATGCGTATTGTGTAGGACATCAATATTTTTCACTAAGTGAAACACACTCTTTGTGATATCGCTATATATATATATTCTGTATCACTATATATATATATATATATATATTCTGTGGTCACTATGACAATGATCTTCTATACAGTATATCCCTTGTTTAATTTTAGGACACCATCTTTGCTTGGACAAGTATGAATAAGATGGTAATTTGTTTGTCTAGACTGCAGATTAACAGAAGAGATTAAGCCTTGTTGCTCTTTGTGCAGCCTTTATTGATATATATATACACACATACACATGTGGGTACCAGACACAGTAAGACAGGGTGATCCAGTGCTGGTGATGATTACTGGAGCCCTGTTTATACCTTGTATTAACATCTGGGTAATCTAATCACAAGAGGTCACCATGCCCATTGCTCTTTACATCTCCTTTGACCCCTTTTGGTTAGATTCCTTACAGGAAGGCTCTCTGTTGACTTAATCATTACATGCATCACTTCCACAGGAGGGTGAAATCCTGCCTTACTTTACTGACAGTCCAACCTTTACTGCTGTTCTGTTTTCATAACTAGTCTGCGAAGTTTAAATTCCTTGTTTCAACACTTTCCCACAATACATCACCCCCCAAAATAAGCACGTGTTAGATAAGTAGGCAGTCCTCAGGTTTGTTCAAACACACAAGCATTACACTTGCATTTAGCATTGCCTCGTTTCAAACAATTGCCTGGAATGGTTAATACCGAGTATAAACGGGCCCTAAATCAGTCGGTCTGAATTCTCCTACATACTTCCATTCCCGCCCACCTGTGACCCAGACACATTCTCCCTTGCCTTCATATTGAGTTTATGTCTACAAATAGCCTTAATCACAAATCACTCAGCAGGTGGCTCAGAGTAGGGAGGCAAAACAGCAGGTGTGATGTGGAGAGAGATTGACCAATCGTCAGAGTGTGGGCCATACAGGCAGCCTGGCAGGGGATGTCCACTTATTCAGGCAATCAGCAATGCACTGCAGTTAGCTGCGGTATGATGAGGTGTTTCTATTGATGGATTGACTGAGCACTTTGAGTTCTGTTGGTGTTCTATTGGGCCCTGTTAAATTTTAACATTTAAAAAAATCACTTTTTTAACATTACTGTTTTGGGGACAGTATAGAGAAGATAGCAAAGTGTACAGAAGAGCTAAAAAAGAGGGCATGGCAAATGCCAGACTTTTGTCCATGTAAGCCAAAAGTTCTCATGTTTCATTAGCGTTTACACAACAGAAACATTTTTAGTGAGTTTGGTGCATATTATTCAGTTTGTTTTTTAACAGCATGCAGGTCCAATAAAGCTTCAGTGTCACTGATAGCAAAATGTGATACTTGCTTATTTATTGCATTTGTGTTTATTAAAGAGTGTATTAACTTGTTAGTTAAAGGAAGCTGTATCATCATTTCTATTACATTGGAGAGTGGCATGTCTGGTCCGTTCTATAAAAGCAATGTGTTCATGGCAGGTGTTGCTTTAGTGTATGGGATTTTTTAGGTCAGTCAACTTTACTGCTGCTTTGCTGCTGCTTTAGTCCCACTGGTGAGCTTTTAGCAGCTTGATGGCTGTAGTCCAGTGAATTTTGTTATTTTTTGGGCATCAGGAGCAGTGAGTGGAGCAGTTTTTTTTGGGGGAACATAAAAGTGAGCTCACAGCTTGCTGGATGAGTTTGCTGTTCCAGTGGGATTCAGTGCACGAATGCCCACCACCAGTAGCTGAATAAACACTGTAGGGTTGAGTTTAGCTTGATGTCTTGTGTTTAGGATTGAGAAGAATTTCATTAGACAATACAATTAATGTATTGTGCCTGGGCCTCTATATTAGAGAGAAGAAATAATTTAAAGATAAAACGTTTGTGCTCTAAAAATTAAGGATTGAAGTTGCAAGGTGTGACAATCATCAGAGTTTAATACTGTTGGTAATTTACAGTATCACAGCTAACACTTTTACTTAATTTTCCATTAAGTAAAAAAAGGTTGAAAATGTTACTTTGAATGTTCTAGAAAATGATGAAAACATCCAGTTTTTTATACATGTCGTGTAAGAACATTTTTATTTTAAAATTTAAAATTTTCATTGTAAAATTATTTTCTTTACCCTGAAACGTTTTTAAAACATTCCACAACTTAAAATAAAGTTTTTGATATATGATATATATTGTTAAAACGGCTTGGAAAATGGCTTGAATGTTCTCCAAGATTAGTGAGAAATATTGATATGCTCTTCACGGAGTTTGACTGAGTGTCTGGCTGACAGGACTGGCCTGATGATGAGAATGTGTTGGTGTGCTGCGAGGTGAAGACTTGTGCAATTTATTTCAACAGTTCAGGAAATCTGTAATTGATTAAATATAAATCAGATAGACTATGATGCAACAAAACCACACAAGCTAAAACATTTCAAAATAAACTTCTTATCTACAAACCCTTCCACCAAACTCTGAAAAACCGAACACAGACTAACCCTGCTAGCACTGCTTGTAAATTTACAGCCAGATATTTATTTTCATTTTACATGTTAGTAATAATGTTCCTGTTACCTGGCTATCAAGAGTCTAATTGGTCATCATATTTTACAGCTTATGCTTAGCAATACTTTAGAGTGTGTGGATTTAATTATAAACAATGTACACGAACCAAATTCAGCTCAGAATCAGCACCTTACATGTCTTGCATCTTAATCTAATCATATATACAGTAAAGTAGACATCTAAATGTCTCGGACAGTGTGTTGGCTGGATAATCCAGAGCACTATGGCACAAGGCATCTGATGGTTATTTTTTTGTCTTAATTTGCTGCTGGGGCCCACAGCAGCTGTAAGTGTGGGTGAGTTGCATTGTAGTATATGCGGAATGTGCCCTGCTGTGTGATGGACGGGCTAGATTAGATGTTTTGGGGTTTAGTGTATGTTGGGTTATTGTGATTTGTAAGGCTAAAAGAAGACTTGAGTATTATATTAATTTTCTTCTTGACAGAGGGAGTTTTTCATCCTGTTTTTCTCTTTTGCTCTTTGTTATAGCAGATGGAGATAGATTTAGTGGATGGAGTCATGTAGGGTTATCAGCATCATTGTTGGGATGCACCTGTGTTACACTGTGTCTCTTTTCTATGCAGACATATTTTCTTATATTTACTGGTTTCTGATATCTTTAAATATCTCTAATATTCTTTCCTTCTTACGTTTCTTATGTTTTGTATTCACACACACAGATCACACATAGATGAATGTTTTATTTCATTCAGTGATTTCAAAATAATGCTATTTACTAAACCTGACCCACACAGAAACTTCATATTATTATAGCAAAATATGGTTTGACTTATTTATGACCATTTTAAATATTCTGGCAAATAGATTTTTAAAATGTCTATTTTTTTATAACTGACATGAAATGTCAAATGTTATATTGTGAAGACTTTTTCAAAAATTTCAATTGTGTGTGTATGTACAAATCTGTCTCAACAAACTTACAAACAATTCTCTTTCTCCTAACCCATCATCAGTTTCTCTAAATTTTTTCACAGTTTCTTCAGTTTATCATCCGTCCCCATTTCGCATGTACAACAAACGCTCTACCTTACATGGATGCACATGACTGACCTTGGTAATGGCTACACCCCTGCCCAGACAAAGAGACTTCTGTGTGTGTGTGTGTTTAGTGTGTTTTTAATACTCAACAGCATAGCATTAAGATGTAAACTGTGGATAGTTTACATAGCCAACTGAGCCAATGGTTTGATTATATTGGGTCAGACGATAGAAAAACTCACGTTGCATTTTTAAACACTTTTTGTTGCAAGTGTTGCATCAGCTCCATCCTCTGGTGTGTCATATTTTAATCTTTTGCATTTTTCATATTTTTCTTTTTATTTAATTTAATAGATGCATATTAGGTTTTATACACATGGTTTTAGTGAAGGTGTGTGAGCAAAAACGTATGTACTCGTCTTTTTTTTTTTAAAAGTAAATAGGCTACAAGGCATACTCTGATATCAGTACTCATTTATTGTGCAGTAATTATTAAAATGAATAACCAAAACTCACCCAAACAGCAGAATTAAAAAACAAACAAACAGTTGAAAACACTTTTAACATTGTACTGAGCTAATATTTACAGAAATTGAGTTCGGTACTGCTGCCTGTATTGTATTCTCCCTAACATTAATTCCTTCAATATTCTCCTTTGTAAGTTGGTTTAAAGTGTCTGTTATATAAATGTATTGTAAAGCAGTTATACAGTATTCGTTCACTGTAACAGTAGATCTGAAAGTGGGTGCCTGCATGGGTATGTATGAGGAATAAATGTTTGTCAAAAAGCTGCCTGTGATGGTTCAGGGGCTGTCAGATGTAATGACAATGCAGTGACAGGGCTGATGTTAGCTGTGTTGACATGCCTGCCTGCCTCTAAGCTGCGAGAGACAGCTACAGCAGCTCTCCTGTCAGCCTTCAACCATTTTTCTGTCTCCACTCGGCTCATTCTGCAGAACAATGTCATTGGTTACCTAAAAGTGGAACTAGAATCTGTTCTCATGAGAGTTCAGATGTTCACTGTTTCTCATTTTCAGACACTTTCATCTATTATCTGTAGTTTGACCGAAGTGTAACATGTCTTCTGTATCTTGTCTTGTTCTGCAGTCACAGAGAAGGAAGTTCAGCAGTGGTAAGTTTGTACTTTATTTTATCTCTCTGACTCTTCCAGAAAAAACAGAAAAAGCCCCCCCAAAAAACAGAAAAGGGCTTTTACAAAGCTGCGGTCTGTGATGTTGTTTTCCAGCAGTCATTCAAACCTGACCACTGTTTTTAACTGTACTGGATTACTGTCTATACTCCCATTGCTGGTTGGTGCTCATTTGCATAAATGTTGCCAGAAATTTGTAACTCTTGACATTTACTGTAACAGCTGTAAAATCAAGCAGAAGCTCCTATCAATTATTTGCATTGGCAGCAGTGAGTTTAGCAAACGTGCAAGCGTAAACCATATCTATTATCTCTACTGGCCACGTTCCCACCTTTCAACGAATCAGGACTACTGGGCAAACATTACATCACCTAATTAATATTCATGTAACAAGCTCATAAGATTTATGATTTGTCACCCAGACTTTTTATTCCTGTGCCACTGCAGGAAACATTCAATCAATCATGTCGAATCCCAACGATGATCTTATTACCAAAGATTTCAAAAAACATTTGTCATATCCATCCTTCTCTGTTACTATGTTGTACAAGCTATTCGAGTGCATTGTTCTGGCAAAGAGTATCTGCTTCAGTAAATAAATACAAATAGTTGAGGTTTGAGCGGTACAGTTTGTACACATAGTTTTGTGTTTATAACCTGCTTATGTAGCTTGTTAACTTACTGTGGTGGTACCACTTGACCACACCAACTAACGCAACTTGCGATGGGATGATGTTTGACTATGACATCATTGTGGAATTTCATTGCTTCGAATTTCATTGGCCAAATTTTGGTTACGTTGAATCATCCTCTTTCATTCTTGTTCTCTATAAATGATTAACTCCGCACGCCAACAGCTAGTCTTCTCCTGGCTGCTCTATGCTTCCCATGGCAGATGGGGAATGATTGACTCTAGGCAGGGTGCCTAGTAGGGAAAAGAGAAGGATGAAGAGAAAGTTAGACAATGATACATCAACAAACGTGAGGCACAAAGAATAAAGAAAATTAAATACATAATAAAGTACTATAACTGATTAAGGGTGTAGCAGAGAAATGAGACTAACATTTCAGATGAAAAATGAACACAGTCAAATATAGGGAAAATTGGATGTATGTAAAAGAGACATTTCTACTCTTATGACATTTACAAAGATGGGCCAGTCATTGACCTGTAGGAATCCTGTGCGACAGTTAGGTCCAATTGTATAGGGCAATATCTGAGCCTACAGACTTCCAAACTTGATTCTTATACCGACAGATGACATTCTGCACTGTGCTTTGTTCATTGGCATCTCACACAAGACTCAGCTGCATGTGAAATTCTGATTGGTCTGTCATTGGAGACAGCTCTGTTAAAGACGCTACTGTACTGTGTTGAAAGCAAGGCCCCTTTGAGCCCAGCATAGTGCTGATCAGATCACCAAGCAGCAAGCGTAGACATGCCTGCATGGCAGCCACACACCCATACACAGTGAAAGTTTTCTTTTCTGTTTCTCTGATGATAGAAGCAAGACATTTGTTGATACCAGAACTAGATTTTTCTTTGAGCTATCTGTATCAAACTCTCAGATCAATACAAAGAACCTCACAAATGGAATTTTAAAGTCTTTCATCTTTTCAAATACACAGCGGAGGAGCTATTTTTAAATCCTTTTTTGTTGTAGATGTGCTAACTAGGAACAAAGGCTAAAAGTTCTAAACTTCTGAAATGAAATTTCTTACACAAAGAGGAATGATTTCTGCATTTTATTGTCAACGGTGGCATAGAAATCATTGCACTCCAATTTTACTCGATCAAATAGAAAATTAAACTTTTTTGTAACTGGAATGTTGATTTACATGTGTAGTGTCTAATTTCTGATCAATAGTGCCACCAGATAAAATGGCAAAAACATTACTATTTTCAAACTGATTTCTCAAACACTCCTCCCACCTGCCATTGGTCAGGCAAACAGATAGGCACAACCCAAACCTACAACATTGCAAATAATCTTGCAGATTAAATACATATTTGTTGGTTATGAAACCTTTAGATGTGATTACATTATATGTCCATCTGGAACATAAGTAAAAAGATTTTCTTGATAACAGCTAATTCATTTTTTTACATAAATTATGTAATAATGAGTTTTACATAATTTAAAACAGTCAAAGGACTGTTCTGAAAATTCTGCTGCACATATGGCATTATAATGAATTAAATAGCTATAATGAATTATCATTTTGTAAAAAAATCTTTTTTTTGCAAAACACGCCCTTCTGAGGAGATAATGCACAATTAGTTAATGAAGTCTTTTTAACTGCAATATTTGCTAGAGACTTTTGTAAGACAAAAAATATCAATATTTGCCAAAAAATGCCAATATTTTTAATTCATTTTATTTTTATGTCTAGTAGCAGTGCAGATAAAATCAAAATTACTGATGCATAACAAAGCAAAAATCACATGCTTGGGGCACTGAAAATACTGAATGACTCTGTTTCTTCCTAGAATGAGGAGATGTCATAAACCCTGAATGTAAATTTGAACTGACATGTTTAGATATTGATTTAAAACTGAGGGCTGACTTGCCCTATAATATCTTGGGCATCCATTTTACTCTTTGGCCCAAATTGCTCGGAAATGCTCACAATGACAGTCTTCAGATTTGTCAGGCATCAATTTGCATACAAAGACAAACAACGCTGCTTCTGAGTGTGTTGTTTTTGAAAATTGCTAGATAGGGTGGCAGAAGTTCAATTTATCCTTGAACACCCAGACCACGTTCTGTAACACTGCTGGCAGTGTATCTGGACGCTAGCAGTGTGCACCAGACTCCTTAACTTCACAGGAGGTGTCTCCTGCAGAGAACATTTCCATATTTTGTCTAGGTGGTGGAAACTAGGTGGAATGCATTTGGTAGCTATTTAAATATGTGTTTTCCCCCTAAAATTTAATTTAAATATTTATACATTTCTTCTATAACGGACTCCCATTTTTTTCTGCCATCTCACCCCAAATACTCCCTCAGTCATGTTTCCTGTCTGTGTGGCAGGTACAAAGGTTTTATTAAAGACTGCCCTAGTGGTCAGTTGGACGCAGCTGGATTTCAGAAGATCTACAAGCAGTTCTTTCCCTTTGGCGATCCCACCAAATTTGCCACCTTTGTCTTCAATGTCTTTGATGAGAACAAGGTAAAAACAGCTCCAGTTTGGAAAAGATTGATAAGTCAGTTATGGATGCAGTAATAAATAGAAGTGACTTATTTGTCTACTCAGGCATTTTGAAGGTTGTAGTACAGAAACTGAAAAAAAGTGATGTTTTGATTTATCGTCTTCTTGCCTGAGTGAGTAAATGACTTTAAGTCACTAAGAATCTCTCTTATGTGTAAACACTCCATTCACTTCCATTTACACAGTGACAAAGGCATTATGTGTTTTCATTTTGGTTTTAAAATGCAGCTTCGACAGATTTCAGAATTGATGGAAAACTGTATTATCTGTATGAGTTGCACAATGATTTATGCACAATATTACACAGAATAAGCTCGGAGAAACTGAGAGAATGTGTGTTCTTTTTATCTACCATTGTGTAGATAATGAATATCCCCACAAAGATGGTAAAAGTCATATACACCAACAATGTGGGACCAGCCAGCAGTGTGTGTGTGTCAGACAGTGCTGATGTGATGCCCCAGTAGACTGCATTAGATGTTTCTAGATTCTCAGCAGGACCGTCTGTTACAGCCACATCCTTTTCACACACTTCAGAAGCGATGTCAAAATGACATTTTCAAAACATTAAACCTTCTGTAAGATGGTGTCAAACACAGGAAGGATAACAGCATTGCCTTTCCTGCTGTGTCCATATTTAATCACAGCTATTTTGCTGTGTCACTGCAGTTCTTTGTGATCGTTGGTGTTTCTTTAATGTCATTGTGAGGCTAAAACAGCATAAAACCAATTTTTTATAAAATGCATCCTACATTATGTTTGGATCCAAAGCAATTTGCAGTGCATTCAAGATATACATTTTGTGTACCTTCTAGGAATTAAACCCATGACCTTGGTGTTGTTGTCGCTACGTTGGGTTACAGAAAAGCTGCACTTGACCCTATTTCTTTCCTTTATCTGCAGGATGGACGCATTGAGTTCTCGGAGTTCATTCAAGCTCTATCTGTCACGTCCAGAGGGACACTGGATGAGAAACTCAGATGTAAGACCTGATTTTGTTTTAAATCTCATACTGTCAATGGCACCACAGAGCTTTATTTTATCTGCACCAGAGATGCAATCATTGATCTGAGTGCGTTTGTGTCAAGGAGCAACAGTTCTGTATTTTAAAGCTATAAATTAGGGTGACCATACGTCCTCTTTTACCCGGACATGTCCTCCTTTTTGGCTATAAAATTACGTCCGGGGGGATTTTGTAAAATATCATAAAATGTCCGGGTTTTTCACCTCATTTCACTGACCGTCATTAATTCAACGCTTTAAATGCAGCCATTGCCCACCGG
>JAZGTJ010014237.1:0-14297 GCA_036877575.1 Botia almorhae
AGTGGCTCACGTCGAGTTCAGGCTGTCAGACACGTCTGGTGGGGTTTTAGGGGAACGGAGGGGGGGCCCTCAAAGAGAATGCCTGAGAAAAAGAGCATGGCACTGTAAACCCAAGAGTCCGGTCCAGAGAACAACGTGCTCTCTCACAGGGCTGTGCTGTGGACAGAAATGAGAGGTGACAGCATATACATTTCACTTTTCTTTAAGGGTGTGCTAAAAGCCTGCTGAATGATTAGCAGTCTGAGGATTTATTGAAGAGATATTATTTAAATTTTTATTTTTGTGCTTTATTTCACATCATTAGTCAGAGATGCTGTGGAGTTTCACCAAGGGCAACAGTATGCAATGACAAGAGATAATGTGAATAAGCGTGATATCTGACTGTATGTGCACTTTATCATAGAAGAATAAATAATTCAATAAAAAAGCTGAAAGACACTGAAACTAGTTCTCCATGTGCATAAAAATAAAAATCACATGATGACAACATTTTACTTGCCAAGATGCTTTAAAAACATAGTATTTGTTTTGCTTTGGTCTGAAATACCCAGTCTACTGCTTCTGCTGAGATTTCTCAGTACACATTGGATGGACACTATTCTATCCCATTAGGTCATAGGAGCTGAGCAGATGCTAAATTCAGAGTTAAACTAAAATACTGGAACACTGTGAGCTGGGCTACTTTTTTTGAATGCAAGTGATATAGGTACCAAGAAACGTATTCATCTTGGTTATACTGCACCCGAGTAAACTATTTATATGGTTGTTGTTAGTACATTATAGGTGAATGAACATACGGGTCACATGATAATGAATGGAGGATGTGGTATGTGCACAATGTATGCATAATGTATGCAGTTTCTGTAAATTTGGGGAATCCTTTATGTAAACGTGAGTGAGTAAACAGTAGTGATAAAACAGTGACTGACAAATCTGCAATGTGAACAGTGTAGGTCTAAACATAACCCTTTCTGTCAGAAAGACAACTATGAATTTGGTTTAACAAAATGTATGGCACCAATGAGGTCAGTTGTTGCTTCATTTGTATTGAGTAGTGGATGAGTGGTGTTCAAGGAAGTTCAGCACCTTCCTTGCCCTTACCTTTATAAGTGCTCACTTATACACCAACCACAGCAGTTTAATTTCCCCTTGCAAGTTCTAATGACACGCATGAGCGGTCTACTGTTTGCACAGAGATAATTTTCCAGGTCCGGTTTCACCTGTCCGCAAATTCATATTACAAACCATGAATCCAGAGAGGCCAAGTTCAGCACATGAAATCCAGTTGAGGCTTTAGTTAAATTAGAGGTCTCTTTGCAATTCTATCACCTTCCAATAAACAGAAATCTCTCCACACAGCTTACAGTTTTTTAACAACCAGTTTAGAACTCCACAACCATTCTATATGTTCATTCAAGTTTTCTTCTAAGGGAGTAGATTCTGAGGTCAAGTCACACTATTTAGCAAAACCTTGAAATCTTACAGGGATGAAAAACTGACATTAAGCTTATTAATGTCAGCAATAGTAAGAAAACGCCTTATAGAGTAATGCTCAAAGCCTCTGGGTTTATCCTGTTGCGTGTGGGCCTTGACAGGGTTAGCGTGAAAAGGGCTCCTGCCCTGCCTTTACTGGTGCCGGCGTTTCATTTACCCTTTCCCCCTGAGAAAACATGGAGATGTGGAAAATGAGCTATCTCCATCTCCTCTTCATCTCTGCTGCTCTCCTGCTCCTCCAGTTAAATAAATAAGACATTATGCTTGGAGGACCCAGGGCTTCATTACTACATACTCGATGTAATCAGAGACGTTTGTATGTTTCTGCATATTCCTAAATAGCCAGATATTAGAGAGGTCCCAGGAGGTGGAGTTAGAACTTTGAGATAAGTTTCTAGCGCTAACGCCAGCCATGGGGCCTGACTCTAGATGGGATGCAGGAATTCTGTTTGTGAGATGCCAGCTCCCATGAGGCAGCCACATTTTTACCCTGTATTTACCCTCTTTATTTTTCTATAGTGTAATTGTGACCCACCTTAACCCTCGATTGATAAAATGTCAGTTAACTCTGAGAACACACTATAAACTGAAAATGTAGATGTTCATATGATGCATAAAGTGCAACACTGGAGTTGTGTGACCCATAGTCTGCCTCACTTTCAATACTCATTGTGAACTTGCTTCAGAGAAAAAAACAGATGTCAATACTGCTGAAAACAGTCGTGTCCTTTTTTCATATTTCCTCTAGTAAGAGCTCTTATCAATGCCCTTGTGACCCATAATTTAAATTTCGCTTTTTCGCAACCAATAGTATGTGATAAATGTAAAAACTGATTAGTCTTCAGACAGGAAGTTACAATGGTACAAAATGATACTGGGTTTATTTTTCAGACTAAATAATTTCAAAATAAAATCAAAATTAATATGAAAACAATTTAAACCCAGTTCAGCATATTTTACTAAAGCTGCTACAATGCTACAGTGTCCTTAATTAAGGGCTATTATTGTAAAAGACAAATAACATGACACAGGCTCGGGAGGTTAATTAACTTATTACTGCATTCAGAATGGCTTGCTTTGTATGCTTACAGTAACAGCTTTAAAGAAACAAGACAAAGAAGGAAAACAAATCCAGTTTCTGAGAACTAACACTCACAGTGTTGTTTATTTTCCCTCACTCTCATCAGGAGGCATTTGGGTGGAAGTGCGTCATCCAGCCAGTGATCCTGCTTCCCATCTGTGAGATGCCAGCAGCAAATATTAAAACAAGATAGATTTAATACAAAATGCAAAAACAATAGAAGACGCTTCTATAGAAATGTCGGTTAAAGGTATTATTTTAATGTTGTGTTATACATCTTATACATGACAATTCGACATACCACAGTGATGGTTGTTGCTAGCTGTGTTTCCTGTCTGGCTAACGGCAGTTTCCTACTATTGTTTAAAGGAATTTATGTGATCTTACAGGGAAGTGGTGTGCTGATAAAAATACAGTTCTGTTTATGTCAGAGTTTACTTAGGTTTACTTGATTAAGGTACATTACTACAAACCTCTATGCATGAGGCTAATACACTAAAGTCTTTCTAATGTTTAATGTCACTTTGCAGTTCAGCAAGTGTACAAACAAGTTAGCACAACGGACAAATTAAGAGCGAAAAACGTTGTTCGAAATTCCTTTATTGAAGTCATCAACATGTTTTCGAAGCAACAGTCATGGACCCGCCTAGATCAATTTTAGTGTCTTTATCAAGCGTTTGGTTCCTTGCTGAGCGTCAAGCACCAGCAGTTTCCCCGCTGTAAACCTGTCGCTGTTTCTTTGAAGGAGTTTTCGGGTGAGGAAATAGAGTTAGTGAAGTGAGCAGGGTCAACCTAACAGGAAAGAACGCTCATGAGAGACGCGTGGATCTGACATGAGTCCACTGAGTGTGTTCATCCTTATGTGATTCCCCAGGGAGCTGTTTTAAAAAAAAAGATATAATTGACGTTAGACTAAAGAAAGCATTTTTCACGCAAATTAATTTATCACGTCGCCAGATTGTCTTGATTTACAGAGGCGTGTCTCCTTCCAGCAAACACAGAACGTTCCTCTAACGAATCCAAAAGCGTTAGCTGGTTATTTTTAAACAACCAACTTCCTAAATTGTCATTTTATTCTCTAGTTGTTTCCATACAAGCACTATAAAATAACTTTAGAAAGGCCAAACTCTGATGTCTTCTACATGCTTGTCCACTAGCACGCCACAGGACTTTACGACTATTTTCCCCTCTCCTTTTTATGGTGCTGTTCTCATTTCAGTTAGATTTCCCTTGTTTCATGGTTCAGTGGCTGTGCAGTTGCTTGAAGGCTGAGTCCGTGTTTTCTCATTGGTCAACTAGTCGCCGCTCTCTCGTCTCGCTTTTCCATTCATTCATACATCCCTCCTCTCCTTCACACGCCTCCTCAAGATAACTCACACTTATCCATGATAAACACTTGCTCATAGACGGGACTAATTATTTAAGACTGGAAAACCTTTCAATTGAATATTAACAAGTGACAGAAACAAGACAGGTGAGTATAGGGATATTATAAGTTTAAATGTACTGCAGAATTTCAACTTGTTAGTCAGTTTGCAGCTGTGTGGTAGCCTACTGCGTGCTTCATTGCTGATTTAGTTTAATCTACAGTAAGTTTAATTTTAATTGTTTAACTGTACAGTCGTCTCCCTTATTTACACAGAATAACGCAGATGAATTTCGTAAACTTACAAGGATTTGTTATCTTTGGGTTTCTTGTCCAGTTCGTCCCATCCTCGCTCGGTTTGAAAGTGTTGACAGCATGTAACGCGCGCACACACTGGGAAAGACGTTTCAGATGTAACACTAGATGCTCACGGTCCTCCTCGCTGGAGGGACGATGCAGTTTTTAACAGTCCTCTTGAGTCTCCAGTCACTTAATTGGCCACAGATGCGGTATTCTATGCTCTTTTACCGTTTAGAAATTGGATGCATTTGGGAAAGTTTATGAGGCGAGCCCAGCTCTCGCCCGAAGGAACCTGAGGTCTAACGCAGAGATTCCTTGCGATTGCGAATATAAATCGAGCAAATTATAAGACTCCTGATTTATTCATTACCACATAAGTTTGTTCAGGTAGTCTATAGAAAATACAACATCTCGTTTCTTATCGCGATATCAGACACCTGACGAAGGCGTTTAATTCTCATCACTGGTGCATGTAACTTTTGTTATGACTCCTATAGTTCTTCACTTTTCTTTCAATTTTATGTTATTCAGTATAAAAAAGATATCAACGTATAGCACGACCATTCATGCAAAAGCGGAATTGAGTCTTAACTTAATCCACAAATTATTTGACGTAAAGGAACAGAAATGACAAGTCAGGTCTTTTGGCGCTGCAGCTCTAATTAGAGAAAAAAATACATAATTTAGGTTGGACCATAACTTAGGTTGAACTATAATGCAGTGGTTATAAACTTTACTTATTTATGTATATATCTATTTATTTATCGTCCCTTTAAATCACCAAACCACAGAGAAGTCTTATGATTGTGTTTGTAGGGAACGTGTCAATTGTTGTTACACCAACCAGTTTATGTGGAATAATGTTTTCATTCGTTTAGGCCATTTCTATAGCTATTTTTGATATGGCAATTACTGTGTTTATATGATGTGGAATGTTAAATAATGGTAGTGCCAGTCTGCTCTGTAATTGCACGCTAAAGAAATGGCAAGAAACGCCGTCCCCGAGGTGCCCTTTCACCCGAGACTTTGTAAGCTGCACTTATTAAACGAAAAGTGTTTCAATATGTGGCTGGCCTAAGCAGGAACGTGAGGGGCATGTCTTACATTCACTTCACAAATGGATTTACCTATTAAATAATTATTTATTTGTTTTAATTATCACCTACTTTTAAATCCCTGCATTTTAAATGCCGCTACCAATACCTAAAGGCTTGTGCAGAAGCAGTTATTATATTTGAACCTCTAAAGGGATGAACGGTATAGACTACAATTCTTTGAGGAATAAATGAAGGTCTGTTTAACTGTGATCCAATCACATCCCTCATATAAGCTCATGAACCAATTATGACCTTTTTGCTTTCGACTGCAGAGTGTGCATTAAGGAGGGGAAAAGCAAGGTGCCCAAACTACTCGCATCCAATGATTTGCCAATGGTTTAAACGTTTATGCGCAGGTTTATGATATACACAAAGAATGCAGACAAACAAACCCTGATGACGGAAATGTAGTTTTTTTTTTGCGAAATGAAAATATGACTGTAGGGGACGAAGAAATGTATTTTTTATATAATCTGAGACACAAGTCAATTTTGAAGGAAAATGGCAGGCCAAAGGGAAATGTTTATAGAAAGTGGAATCCGTCTGATTCAGAAAAACAAATAAATAAAATAGCTTTGTGCAGATTTGTCAGATGGCTCAAAAATAAATTAATAAATCACTAAAATAATACATGATAATTGTTGGTGTACCATTGGTAAAGCCTACGGCAAATTGTATAAATAGTTTTCCCCTTTAAAATGTTTCGAATTGAGCAGATGAACATTGAAATAAAAGATACATTTTAAGCCTTAAAATTTTTGGCAGGCAGTTATATGCTTCAGAATGCATTAAATAATTTGCTTCAAATTCGTCTTTTAGGCTGATATTATTACCATTGGTGTGAAATGTTATTGTCCTTTGTATTTATTTGTTTATTAATTCGTTTTGTACTGGGCAGTCCTTTTGCCTCTAATGACCTGTGGATTTATTTTTTGAAGGGGCTGTGAAGTGAACATCACACATTTCCGGGCTCTCTGTCCAATGACAATGTTTCAGACCGTCCCCGACACGTCGTCTTACGTCAAGGTAAGACAACATCGTCGATACGAGCAGGTAATGTCGGAGGAAACAGACTTAAACTTCCTAATTGCCGTTTTCCTCTTCTAAGTTCCATTGGTGACTGATGTAAATGACTTGTTAAAAGGCGCTTTTCCTAATGCACTCTTGTCGCACTTGACATTTTTGACCGGGCATGTATACTCTCTCAAAACTTAGTCTTAAATTTGATCTTTTGCTTTTGAACTCGGAGGAGGGAACTGGCCAACTCCAACCTTATGAAATGTTGCTTATTGCACATTATTGTGTTTGACGTAGCGCATTTTTCTGTTTCTCTCGTGCTCCTAAAGAATGTAAACATTGCAAATGGAGACATCTGGTTTTGAAAAAAAAATAAGCTCGACCAACCATGTATAGGGAACTTTCCATACAGAACGTTTACTGCCATTGCAATTCATGCTGTTATTGAGTAGAAGCAATCTGTGCACATGGGTTTTTGGGTCCACTAAACCAACAGTGGACCCATGCAGACTAATGTCAAACCCAAATCGATTATGCCCACTTGACTTACTCATTTGCTCACTCTTGGGTTATGGGTTTGGGGTTATATGGCTTTCTATTAAAGGTATGTTATATTGTCACAGTTCATTCTTTTAGAGACTGACTGTTTGGACGGTTATTTGCTTATTTATGGCAAAGTGCCACAGCAATAACTTTAATGTATCAAAAAGCTTAGCGCACTGCGCACAGACAGAGCCATGAAAATGAAGTATTGTGCCTGCTAAAGTCATTCATTATATCTTTACAATCAGCATACTTTCCAGAGCAGAGTTGTTATGTTATGGAGACTTATTGCCCTTCTGTATAAGGGAGCTTTTCATGCAAACGCTTTAGTTTGTGTTCCTCCACAGAGTTTCACAGTCCCAGGAACAGTCCTCGACTTGTTTCGAGACATTAGCTGCGGAGGAATGTTGAGGGAAAACCTTCTCTTTGAAATCCAGCTTCACTGAATAATAAATAGTCTAGCTGGGCTACATAGCCAACAAAGATGAAATGCGCGATCCAAAATGTCTTATTTTATTATTATCATTATTATTATTATTGTTGTTGTCAAATAATATTATTGTAACCACTTGTATAGTCTGTAGGTAGACTATTCTTCCACATCTGGCACGACCATGGTTTTGTATCGTATTTTTTTCGGAATTTTTAATTATTTCGGAAGTTGTTAAGGTCTTGCGGGTAAAATTTAATTTGATACACTTTTATCTAATATTAATTTATTTCTTATTTACAAATGTTACATACAAAGTTAAAAGTGTATGTTGTTGCTATTTGGCAGAATTGGGGATTTGCCTCAAAATGAACAGTATTAGTATTAGGAGAACTATTCAGTTTCATTCAAGCAAAGCCACGGTCCAGCTATTGCTTTTGTTTAGTTAAGGCCGGGCGAGACTAAGGCTCTCCAATAAAAATAAATCTCAAATTAATTATGGCCTGGAGGCAAGAGGGCCAGACAGTTTGGTGTTGTGTGCTGCAGTCTCCATTTTCTCGGCCTGCGTGTCTTACTCAGCTCGTAAGAGATGAGGGCTGGTGACTCGAGCAAACTGAGAAACATGATCCCTATCAGGACAGCCAAGCATTCTCATCGAATCGTCACTATTATCATTTCACACATATAGGATGTCTTTGCCTATAAACAGCTGAACATTACACACACAAACACACATATATAGATATACAGAGACAAATAATATGATTGCTTCTATTTTTCTCCTCAAGGTAAAATGTAATGTAAATACTTATTGCAGATGTAAAAAGAAATTAACGAATAGAAAATCTAGAAATTTCTGATGCCGTCATACTATCTGCATGGCCAAAAGTCCGTTTACCACGATGTTCCCACAACGTTTTTTCGTTTTTCTTTTTAGCTTAAAATTTGAGGAAACCTCTGGTCTCACTCTGGGTTAAGTCTTGCTCCAGCACTTCAGGGTTTTTCCAGTAGCTTTGGGCCACTGGCTTCCCACAGGTCGTGGTTGGGAGAAATGCCTGGCTGTCAAGCTCCAGCGTCGAGCCAGATGTTCTGTGGCTCACTACATAAACCAACATGCATCTGTTTATTGGCCTTTCAAAATGTTTGTTACCGCTGGACTCATAATGACCTGGGCAAGTGCCACGCGGGAGAATAGACTGATTTTTCTATGTTTAATGACGCACCTAATGCGTTTGCTTCATACATAAAAACAACTATTTTTGCGACGTGTTACCATTACAGATTGCGCATCTTACCTGGGTCTTTTCGCTTTTCTAGACGTTTCAGAGTACATTTGAATTAAATGATTGTGTTCATGTATCTGATATATAGTTCAACATCAAGCAAAGAGACGTCTCGTTTATAATAATCGAGATGGAGCCCATAAAACATAATTATAGTGTCATTAGTGACCCCTCTCCGACAGATCTCCGTCTCGTCTAGCGCTCAGAGATAATGGTGTTTTAATTAAGAGAATGGTGGAGTCTAAGCGGCCCCTCTGGGGAAACATATGTTTCGGCTATCATGTCCCACGCACTAAACGCTGTCCACCACTCCACCGTAACGCACAGGTCCCAAACCCTGATATTATTATCCAGATTCTCAGTAATAGTGATAGTGATGCTAAATAGTTAACTCAAAACCCCAATTCCTCATCCTCCTACCTTCTCGCCTTCCTCCACTTGTTTAATCAGAATTCCCTATTCACCCATCCTAATGCATGCATATAGAGCATAAAAAGATAAATATACGCCAAAACCGTTTATGTGAATGAAAGGAAAACGTTGTGCGCTAGAGAGAGACCCTGAGTCGAAATGGTTAAACGAGGTGTCTCCGTTAATTACTGTGCAGGCTTCAGGCAGGAGAAGCCTTGACCCCTAGCAGGATCCAGATGTGGTGCTCTTGAGGGGGGCTCTCCCCCTTTAGACCCCCAAGTGGCAAACGGCACAAACCAACCGGCGCAGACTCAGTTTCGCTCCCCCAGGCATGGCCCTCTCGGTCAGGGGGTCTCAGGATGCGGGGGTATGGTCACGTTCTGTGCTGGCTTTGTGTCTAGAGTGTGGTCGATAATAACGCACCGGAATTGGCGCAAAAAATGTTAAAGGGGGTGGAGATTTCTATCACGCAGAGAGGGAATTACAAACACCGAATATAAAGGACAATTGAATTAACAATAAATATGTATCATTATTATAGTTTTTAACAGTACACTGCAAAATCTGTGTTTATGCCGCGTTACAAATAATGTGTATTTAAATTAACATTTAGATCTATTGATAGGGAAATGGCACAACATATATAACCTTAGGATTTATACTATAAACACTGTTTCCCTCATCATTCACGAGGACATGAAAAATGTGGGACCATATGCTTTTAATTTTGGAGAAATGTTGAACAAGAAGCACAAGAGAGGTATCAGACTCTATACGTTCCATACAGCCTCACTGCACCAGTCTTTCTGGAGATACACAATTCACTTCTATTCAGAAGTGCGCAGGAAAACAGGCGCACACGTGTGGAGCAGACAGACTCAGGCGCTGTGGGCTTCGGTTTTATTAATGGAAGCACGTTTCAGGACTGAAAAACACAACAGAAGGTCGGACAGACTTTTCACATTCTTCGTAGATCTAGTTCGCGTTTTCCATAACAACTGAATAACGAGATAACGTTATGATAGTAGTTCCTGGAGGATTTTTTAGATCTGATATCGTAGACGCAAATATACAGCATGTATATTTGCATTAATGTAGAAGTGAATGCATAAATAACGTCTTTATCACGGCAAAAGCTTGTTAAAGCTTGTATAGCTTTGTTAAAATATGTCTTGTATTACATTACACTGATTTGTTTTTTCAGATATTTGAGAGGATCTTAGTTAACGTCGTATGTATTATCGCAAGCTTCTAAATGAAATTCATTTTCAAACGTAAAACCTGTAAATGTAATGCGTTAATACAGGCCTGGTGTTTCCACCAAATCGGCTATTATAATGTTTGGGGAGGAAAAAACAAAGAAAAAAACGGTACATATGTAAAGAGCTGGCAGGCATTTTGTAAATATTTCCAGGCAAAATATGTACAAAGGAAAGAAACGCTATTGTTTTGGTGTCTTATCTCCTCGGGACAAGTA
The DNA here is from genome assembly GCA_036877575.1 of Botia almorhae. Taxonomy (NCBI): domain Eukaryota; kingdom Metazoa; phylum Chordata; class Actinopteri; order Cypriniformes; family Botiidae; genus Botia; species Botia almorhae. Next base: position 10,500 of record JAZGTJ010014237.1, read on the forward strand.
TCCTGCTTTTGGGTGCCGTAATGAAGGCAGGGCCAGTGACACACGCACATACACACACCGCTTCCTTCTCAGGCGCAGTGACTTCACTTCCCAAATTTAGAGGAAAAAAACCATCCGGCGAAACTGTCTCTGTCTCTCCGCCGCATATCGGAGGCTAGAATTAATTCAGACGCGTGTCATGTGTGGAATATTGTCGGGCTGCACTGAAAATTGCGCAAAATGGACGGAACTATTAAGGTAAGAGCGGAGGAGAGGGATCTTTCTGAGATGGATAGAGTTGGAGAGCGTTAGATGTTTGCGTTCTGCCTGCCCGAGACTTTACAGCCGCTCTAAACAGCGGCAATGGAGATTTCCTATACGGCTTTCCTATTCTTTTTTTCCTAAGTTTCCTTTTCCTTTTCGTCGAAACTTGGTTACATGTTGAAATCTATAGCAGAGGATACGGGGCATTCAGACGCACTCCACACGCACACACTTGGGCGCTTACGAAAAACTTGGATCAAACGCAAGGGTAGACACGCTGTTTGTGATGGAGCGATACAGCAGTTTTGTCAATAAAAACGATACGTGTCATCGTTAAGGTTAGAACAGCAAATGTCCGGAGCTTGATGACGCTACTTTGTGTTTTCGGTGTATTGTGCCGCCTGTGTGAATTTAGCTCTGGGTTTATATAAATCAACGTTTTAGGCTGGAGATGTGGCTGCGCAGTTGGAGTGGCACCATGCCGAGGTTTTTTCTAACCATTCATATAGTTCAAACCCCGATCCCACCCACAATAAAACTTTACAATTATTCTTCTAAAAGTTGACAATAATCGCTGTACGGTACTTTTAAATAGGTACAGCTGCGTAAACCGTAGTCTGCGCCTTTGTAATTAAAATGCCTGGTTCCTAATGACAGCTATTGTCAAAGATGCGTGGACTACATCGTACCGTTATTTGCTTTTTTGATGGCTAGTCATATAGTAGGCATCACTATTTAACACGTAGTTATTCAAATAGTATGCTTCACATACAGCCGGATTTGAATGGTGACATCTGTTTAAAGGCAAGAATATTTTAGTAAAAATTTCATAATGAGCATCAAATAATATACTGGTAACTGATACTGAATCGTGTTGACTTTTGTGTGGAGGGGAGGGCTGCAAATTTAAACACTCCTCTCTCTCCTTTTTTTCTTTTTTTTTTGCGGTCATATAAGTGGTTTTGGGTGTGGTATATGTTTGGGACCGTACACATGATGCTTGTGTTAGATTTTATCATGTTAAATAGACTGTTTCGATTGCAGTGGGGTGAATAAGGACATCAGAAGAGAAATTATATTTTTGAATGTTTGATTTTTAAATGTCCAAACACTCCTTACAAAAGCATGAAATTTTTATGCTTTACTATTTAAAGCCTTATACAAATGGGATTGCCAGAATATCAATGCTGTTGTCATGGCATTTTCCATGTTTTTTTATTATTATTATTATTAATAATAATAATAATAATAATAATAATAATAATAATGAACAGTGATTAAGAAAATAATAATATGAAATGATGTAATATCCAAACTACTATTTGTATTGATTATTTTAAAATAATTTGTCAGTTATTCCTTTAGAATTTGACACAGATAAGTCTCTTATTTTAGCTGTACACGATTCCACAATGAAGGTATAGGAAGAGGAGGGGGGGTTCTCAATCCACGGGTATTTCCTGTTCCACACAATCTGGTTTCCTGTCAAGTTTCCTTTTCCTCTCCAAACAAAAGACAGGAATGCCCTCTGTATAAAATAGCACTTGTCCCTGTACTTACCTTACACATCAGGCACTGAACTTGGACAAACACAATCTTGTTCGGCTATACACTATTTGCTGTGTGATTGGAATGACAATAAAGTGCACTTTGATTTTGTCCTTTAAATAGAATCTGTACATCTCAATTTATTGATGTGTCTTATGTAGGACAGTCAACGATTTGTATTATACAGTCCTTGAAGTTATGCTATGTGAATGTTGTTCGGTTTCTTACAAAAAATAGCTTTTTCTAGTGAGATTTTATAATGTATGGTGGCATAAAAGCTGTATTATTCATGTAATATTATCAGCTGCATGTGCAAAGATGTTGTTGGTAACTCATCATAAATCTAGCGAGCAAACCTACATATGTCTGCGGTTCTGCTCTGTTGAAGTGAGCCATGCAGGCATGGCCAATTTATGGCCTGAAGAAAATAGCACCTTTGTGAGTATTTTAACCTCATTGTAACAAGAAGCTTGGCTCGGCGCTTGCACCCTGACCATTGCTAAGTTTCATTGCGAGTTTAAGCGATTTTGCATTTTGACAGGGCCGCCTCTACGTGTGTATACGAGTGTGAGCGTGGAATTAGATTTTCCTATTTTTACAACCCTCTGTAATCTTGGGAACGACTGACTGCCAATCATGAATTATATGGTGTAGGCTGATATGTCTGCGTGTAAGTAATGTGTAACAGTCATAATAGCAGTTCTGGCCTTATCTGGCAGCATGGAGGCATTCCTCAGCTCTGCCATACTTATCATGCCACAACCCTGCTGCACTGAGTCGCCCGATACTGTCCACGGCGCATTGATCAAATTGATGACGACTGTCACAAAAGTTAGAAAACCAAAGAGAAGAAAAGGCCAGCTAAATGCTGGTAGAATGCCTCAACATTTATTTTAAGATGTGCTAAATAGCAGCATTACAATTTGAATAAATTGATAAGCTAATAAGTCAATAAGCCAATAAATAAGTATAAGTATAACCCCCCCATCTGCATGGGATGGCCCTGTTGGTATTAAAGCCATAAAATTATTAAAATCACCCCTGACCATGCTAATCATTTTTCTGTACCTATTACCTATGGTTTCTATTTTTTTTTTATTTAAATAGTGAATCTACTGTATGCAACTGAGTATTGGGTATAAATGGTTCAGCTGACATCAGCTGAAATGGTTTTACAGGTGTTTATAAACTAACAGAGAAACAGCAGGAAACAGAGGTGATTGTAAACAAATAAAAGAAAGATTTGAATAAAATTATTTCAGCAGTGAATGGGCTGCAGTACATGTATGGAGACAATCACATGCACGTGTAGACGTTGCTCTCTCCAGAGGGGCCTGTCTGCTGCGTTTGTTTTCTTTAATAAAACTACATCACCCCAGCTGAGTGCATGCAATGAGAGCTAATGTAGAAGTGACCTTGGACAGATGTCTGTGCCTCTGTTATGTCTCATAGTCATGAACAAGACAAAGACTTTTATATATTTTTTTAAAATATTAATCTAATATTAACCAGCATTAAAATATCATACCTGATAATGGTTGTGTTTAGCTGTGTTTTTGGTTTGTGTTAGTGATTGCTCTGAGGGATATTGTTGAATATTTTTTCCTCTGCCTTAATATTAAATCAAAATTGACCTTATTTAATTTCCCAATGCATGTTCCTGGCCTTATTGTGGATGATTCACTGGTGCATGTTATTCCAAGTTTTTTCTTTTTTCTCTTTTATCAAACTGCAAAAACTTGCTACATTTCTGGAAAAATGTTCCTTGTAACAACACATCCGTACTTTTTAAGCCCCTCCCCTTTAACTACCTGTTTCTATTCTGTTCTAAGGCCAGTTTTCACAATCACATCCCACCTTAACTTTTGCTCACTGCATATCCTGTTTCATTCAGAAATATGTCAGATTAAAACAGGTTGCGAACTGCATTTATGTTGGTTTTACGATGTTTTTGATGTTTCCATGGCAACAGTGTGGTCATGTACAAGCAATCAGTCGCACTTTCTT
>JAZGTJ010014238.1:0-14296 GCA_036877575.1 Botia almorhae
AGACCTCTTCCTGTTGCTTGACTAGTATAGCATTGTGCTAGCAATAGGTGATGGGTTTGATTCCCAGGGAATGCGCACATCGAAGAAATGTAAATCCTGAATGCAATAAAAGTCACGTTTTTTTATCGGATTCAAGAATATACTGTCTGTCACATTTATTTGACAGCTTTAATAGGTGCTCTTGAAACCATACATGGAGATTGCTATATTTATCTTCAAACTAACTTTCAGATTCAAATGAACAGAAAATAAAAGGTCAAAAATGATAAACGGACACTTAAGTAACACAATGTAATCGTGAAATAGGAGGTACTTTAGATTAAACTAAAAGCTGAAGAGGTCATCAAACAGGAAAAGCAGCCTCTGGTGCTGTAAATACTTTATGCTAATTGCATAATTGCTTTTATTATTTCGTCCATTAGTATTTCGTAGGTGTGTTCGTGTTTCTCACAGTGAGTCATGGTGTGAATCCAACGCTAAGCTAATGCAAATGAGGCTTATTGAAAGTTTTTCAAGGTCTGCATATAATTTAAGATGGCATTTAAGCTTCTTACCCTTGATCATATCTCTTAAATTAATTCATCAGGTAATATTTTCCATTATTCAAAGGCATTATTTTATGTCAAAGGAAGTAATGGCACGATTACAGAGCCAAGCACACAAATTAGCAGCAGGACGTGAACGGTCTCTCTTGGAAAATGATAGTCAGAGCAGCTACAAATTAATGCATAGAGAAAAGACTCCTTTTTGAAGACACTGAAATTTGACAATATGCCTGGTCCAAAAGGCCAATTCAATTTAAAAATTCAATTCTTTTTCATCTTTAATGATATATATATATCCCCCTCTGTTCAGATTTAGATTCTCAACTGATGAAGAAAATGGCTAAGATTAATAATTCAAGTTTGGAGGCAAAATTGTGCTGGAAAAAGGCAAAGAATGAGAGTTACCTGCTATCTCTCGCTTCATAATCAGGCATGTAAGTGAAGGAATATGAGGTGTGTTTCATCTGTGTAGCCCCTCACGGGTGGGATGGACGGTTCGCTCTGATTAAATCTGCGCTCATCTGATTGGAGCATGCGTGCGACTCTAACCGGGCTACATTTCACACTAATCTACGAGCCAGCGAAGCTATCCAAAAGGCAAGGAAGAGTGATTAAAATAAAGAAACAGACAACAGATAAATGTGGAGAATGTGTCCTGCTCTAAAAAAGGGAATAAATTATTCCATTTAAATGTATGATTTTATCTAGGAGTGGTCCGGAAAAACAGATGACTGATGGCTAACTCAGCTAGTCTAAAACTCTTGACTGTGTCACAGCATGTATTTGAAATGCATCACATTACAATAGACAGCACTGACATTACCATACGTTTTCATAACAGACAATCTGTAATTACTTGTCATTATTTTAATAGAAAGTGTATGTATATATAAAAAATACTTTTCACTTTGTGCTCAAACTCAAAAATATTCAGTAAAAATATTGTATTATAATGTGCTTGTTGCATTAAACCTACAGTATGTCAAGATGTTGTATCAAATGCATTCTTAAAAAAAGTCTGTTTATGCATCTTAAGTTTGAACATTTTTTGTTGAAGAGCGATTGGCTCCTGTTTCCACTAGGTTCAGTAGATGACCACTACATAAAGGATGAAGGATTTTTTTACATGTAAACTTATTTCCATGTTACCAGAACACACTGGAGGAATGATGAATCAAGCCTGCTTAATGTGTTTATGTTGGCTAAGCCCACAAAGATTGTTTCTGTTGAATGGAGTGTTTCAAATTTACCTCTCTCTCTCTCTCTCTCTGTTCTTTCTCTCTCTGTTTCTGCTGAATGGCGTTTCAAATTGACCTCTTTCTCTCTGTTCTTTGCCTTTGTCTCACTTCCCATCTCTCAATAATGTTTTTAGCCTTGATTGTTGTACTCTCTGATGAATTCTTCCACACTGAAGAATACTTCTATTGTTTCTTTATCTTAAGTATATACAAATACCAAAGCCTGCACACATAAGACATGAATATGAATCTTCTCAATCTCTTGATCTCTGTTCCTCAGAGCAGGAAATCTCATTGAGTACAGCTAATGAATCACCTCTAAAGAATGAAAGTGAAGTTCAACAAAATTAGGAAACACTATAATGCATCTGGCAAGAATTCTGTTATAAATGTCAAAACTATATGTATTGCATAGCTAAATCTTTGTTCAGTCTTTACATCAGAAGCTAAATATCCCCCTTTTTTAAGATACATTGACCATGGAAAGTTGGAATAAGCTGTTATAAAATTTAATAGTGTGGGGAGAACAACATGATGCAATATACAACCTGCTTTTCTGGTATGTTGGGGGAACCACAGCACCTCACATAATCCCAAATACTTAAAAAAAGGAGCAGAGAAGACAATGATGGACGAATTTAAATTTTGTCACAAATACATGTCCTGTAATACAATTTCCTTCATTTTCTCTCTTGGGTTACTAGCTTTTTCCCTTTTTTTCACTATATTAAAAGGATTGTTGAGATTTATTGTTTACATTTATTATCTTTTATTTTTTTCCTTTCCACCAACCAAACGCTTATCTGAAGCTTCTGCAATATCTGTACATGACAATTATCATGCTAATCGAGTTAGTTTGTTTTAGCACTAACTGTCTAATCCCAATAATACTGCCACCCTCTTCAAACTTCTTATATGAATTAAAATGTCACGCAAGCGAGTCATTATAGCTTAATGGTTCAAATACAGCTCAACATTACTGCCATAAAGAGTAGTTTGAGGTGACAGGTGAAACTAGAAATAAATTAAATGAGAATGGCATAAGGGAATTATCCAATGAGAATATGTATCATTAAAATGTATGACACATCAGGTGTCTTCTATTGCACAAGTACACATTAGGAATGCAGTCAAATTTAGTGCCGGATTTCTGAAATAAAACCATGTGGCATTCTTAGCAGGAAGATCTGAGCTGGAGAACAACAAACGTGCGGTACGAAAGATCCAGTAGTTTCTATCTGTAAATAATGAATGTTATGTCAGAATGTAAAAAAAAAATTTCAGATTAAGTTTAACAACTATCTGTTAGTGTTGGTGTTATATTTAAAACATGCTGCATTTGCATGCATTGTTCCTCTAGAGGATGAAACGGGGACAAGGAGCACCTGTTATACATAACTTAACAAGACTTATGTTTGCAATATGCTTCCAAAAATACTGTGTAAAGTACTTCAGTACACCTTGTTTCATACTCTACCATCAAAACAGTAATTTTATAATACAGTATGTGTTCCTTAAAGCTTCCCTAAAACGTTTGCCTCTCTATCGCCATCTCTGTTTAAAACATATATTACAAGTTACTTGCGGAGTTATATTCTTCACATGGATGACGAGTTTAAATTGGCCAGGTCTTCTTTCCATTTACAGATGTGACATAACAACACAGACAAATGTTGTTAAACTGATTTTCCAGTGAAATCGAACCAGACAGCTGAAATTATAAATTACTATTATAAGCTTACAGGTGCTAAGAAGGGTACGGTAAAAACAGTTTAGAACACTGGTGTACTTGCTCAATGACTGTTTTTTGTTCTTTTTTAACCAAGAAATGTTGCATTTAAACAATTTCTATGCATATATATATATATATATATATATTACACACACACATTACAACAAACAAGTAGTGTACAACAATTTCTGATAAAACCGTCCATTTCATTCTTTTTATCTGTGTAGTTAAAGGTATGCAATATAAAAGTACACTTTTATTTTCTTGGCAGAATTTAAAGTGGAAAATGTGTTAAAATCATCATTAAAGGCGTCAGTCTGGATGTTGGACACAAAGTGACATTTTGTCAAAGTAAATATGGTTTAATAAATGAATTAACTTCATAAATAATGGCTGTAATGACATTTTAGGGGACAATAAGCCTGAGCATTGTCAGGAAATAGTTGATGTATGAGTTTCATGCCTCAGCAGTTCCTCGAAATGAATCGGCACAGGAAGATAGCTGGTGCCTTGCAACTAACCCATTTCCCAGAATTATCTACTTGTTGTCAATTTGCACAGTGGAATTACACATGCAAATTGCACTGCCTGCACAAACACCACTTGGAGATGATAAAAACAAATTAACAAAGGCTATAGAAGAAGGATTTATTTCACTGCCTCACCCAGGTCAAGCAATACATGTATTTGACGATTGTGTGTACCCAATTTTGGTGTAATTATATCTGCAAATTATTCTTTGTAATCTTATTATTTTTTCCTTCAACCTTCTTCTTAAACTCATAATTAGCTTCCCTCGCTTCTTTTTCTCTCTCTCAAAAAAAATTCAGCCCGCTGCCCTGTCAGACAAACAGTGAATAATCTCATCTGTGTGACACCCCCCATGTTCCTCCTCCCTCAAACTGCCGTGCTGGGCATTATTAGTAATGGCTTGTATACTGTACACGTGGAGGGTAAAAGTCAAGGGTCATTAAATATGAGAGCACAGCATCAGGCCAAATGCACAGGAAAACAGGCCTATAAGTCAGTCAGAAAGTCAAGCGATACCTAATCGCCTCTTAACATGGTTTCTCATATTCTGAGCTAAATGAGGAATCTCTGGACCTCCATGTTGGCTATTAGATATCCCATTTACTTTGTGCACGCTCAGCTAATCTGCTCTAATGAATTCTGCCACCCCAAGCCAGATCCAGATGACTTAAAAATTATTACTATTTCTTCAGACATGCGTTTGCTCATTTAAGGGTCAGCTCGGCTGGCTTGAAAAAAAAAACAGCTTGTCACAGTAAGATACTAATAATTAAGGGTTTAAGATGATTAATTTATCTCACCACACTTACCACCTCTTATCCGCTGTAGCGAAAACTTAATAAGGGCCTTCCAATTTAAAACAGCACACTCAAATTTACCAAGAAATGACAGAAATAATAAACTGTAGCCCAAACCAAAGACAAATGCCATTGTAAGAAGACAATTTGTTTTACCTCTTTTATAATCAAATATATACATATAATATATAATAATTTTGACACCAGGTTTGCAGCACTGATATAGTAGCTATCCAAATTCCCTTAAAAGTTTGAAGTTGTTCTGTCTATCGAGTTGTCATAGTTAATTAAATTGGTATTACCAGTGGGGTGGAGAGGATATGGGCTACAGAGAGTGACATTTTAATATATCTTGGTGACTTAGGCCCTATCACGTTTACTTTAAAATCCTGATGGTGTAGATGAAATTGATGTTTTTAAAGAAATTAAAATGTGCTTAAAGAAGGTCAAGTAAGCACATGCTATGTATTACAGACATGTGTATGTATTTGTGTGTGTGGGGAAAATGAGAGTGAAATAGAGAGAATGCTAGGCATATTCAAAACTAGCAACACCCCTGCTGCTGGAGGGGCCACAAGCAGAAATTAAACTGATAAAAATTTCAGACATCATGACAATACAAATGAGTTTGTTGCCCCAGAATCTGTGCACACTACATAAATCATTTAAGTAAATAGGTGGTTTTGCAATTAGGCACAAAGCCCACCCCTATTTAGCAACAAAACATAAAACTGATGTTATTTGATATAAATAAGCAATTTAAGCATCAGTGTTTTTCGTCTGCCAGTGCCACAGGCTAAACAAGATTAGCATGCTAATCATTTGAATGATAATGTGATGATGCCCTCAGCTGTCTGAATAAATTGGCAGACATGTTCATATAAGAGCATTCTTATCACTGTGCAAAACATGAGCAATTGTGTTCACCATTTAGAACAAACTAAAAAATAGCCATTTTTATAACAGAACTGGCAAGCAACAATGTTTGAAAAAGTTTTCTTATTCCTAACTCACTGCAACTCTTAGAGTATAATGTTTTATTAAGACTGTTTTGGTTAATAAGAAGCATTAAATTTAAGATAAGAGGTTGCTGAACCCCCTGATGTCCTTTATTGCCTTCAGTTTTACACTCGTTACACTAAAACCTTGTTTTATGTTAACATGCAATTATCCAAATGTATCCAAAATGTGACGTTTGCTTTCATTTGAAACGTTTTAGATTCGTTTAAATAGTAGACGCTCATTTAAAATGCTACTGGATAACGACATTATAAGGGAGCGATTTATAGGGTTGGATCAAAAGAAATATTTGTCATGATCTATTATTCCAAACAAAATCTCAGTCTTCACTAGGTTGTACAGCATAGACTCTGCATGTGGAGCCGAGATTAAAGTAACCAATCAATTTCCATGTTACAGATGAAGCTTAATCGCCCGTCCAATCACAATGCTCTATGTTCAAACTGCGGAAATACCGAAGGCAAACGTAAACATCACGCTGTTATTACAGTGATGTGTTAGTGTATTTTAATATTATGAAATCCACTGTCGCATTGTAATTATATATTTGTTTTGAACAAAAAATATATTTTCGTCACACTAGTACGGACGCCGGCAGGAGTTCTTTGATGACTCGCTAGATTAAATATGTATAGTGGACTTCTCCCGTCGGGTCTTACTGAGGCTGATCTAAGCTCTGATGGTGAAGAGGTTACGGCAGAAAACAGACAAGAAGAGAGAGAAACAAACGGGCAGCTTTCACGTCAGTCAGTCACAGAGCCGCATCCAGCTTGTGTGAAGCTTGAAAATAACACAGCAATTGATGTTCAAAATGATGCATTGGGGGATGATTGTCCTCCTGGCGTTTCCCTGGACATGTGGCAAGTACGTCTGCTAAGGGAAGTTCAATGTGTATAGCATTATAGATTACAGATCATGTAGTGACCTATGTCTTCTTGGTTGCGCCTTTATTGGTAGTAGACAGACAGACAGACTGTTTAAATGTTATAATAAACAAATTAAGTTGCTGAATATACGTGATTATCTAATATCAACATAGTATGTTTTCAGTGTTAGTTTTTTATATTTACAGAAATTTAAAGAACTTCAGAGAGTAAAAGCTGATCAGAAAGTGAGGCAACCCAAAACAAAAAGGCAAAGGATAAGGCAGCATAAAAAACGTGAGTATGACTTTTGCTTGTAGTTTACTTTGTAGCTGCCTGTTTTCATCTTTAGAGATACGTCACATGACAGAAAAGATGCTTGATGCAAACACCATTCTAAGTACAGCTGTGTTGATCTGTGTTGCATGGGAAGTGACTTAAGTACATGCCAGGTTTACCAAGCCAAGGGGTTAATTGGTTGACATTTGTTTTGGTTGTTGGGGTTCAACCAGACTTACTGCATCAGAAATTATTTATCTGTACCGACTGTCAGTACAGTTTTATACAAACTAAATTTCCAGTAATTCACTTTTTTGTACCTCAAACAGGTGGGGTGCCAACACAGAACAATGATGCGGAACAGAAAAGGTATTGTGGAAAAATAATAGTTTACTGTAAGGCAGTCCCTCATAAGGAGGAGTATAAAATATTTCCAATTTAATCTTTGTTTCTAGGATTAAACGAACAGTTATTTTAATAGGAACATGCATTTAGGGAGACCGTATTTACATTTATCTAAGACTACCAATTAATGCAACTGCATTAATGCAACTGCAATAATGTATTAATGCAACTGCAATAATGTATTAATGCAACTGCAATAATGTATTAATGCAAAATGCAATTATCCTCACAGTCATTGTCTTATTTGTTGTGAATTAGAAACATTACCTTCTGTCCACTGTAGTCTACTATCTAGTACTGTTGTCTACTATCTAGTATCTTTTGCCCTCTATCAAGAAACCATACAGGGAAAAGGTTACTAACAAGCAGAGAGGGTTACTAAAGGTTACTAACAAGCACATGTAATTTCGTGTCTTTGCACAGATTGTTGGAAGAGAAGTTGGAAGAGAAACAGGAAGGAAACTGGAAAGAGCTCACGCAGTATTTTGGCATCAATGACAGATTCAAGCCTCCTCCTTGCAACAGGCCTCCTCTCATGGTAACAATAATTTCCACCATCTTCCTCTGCCTCTGTGGGTGTCCTAATTCTACTCCAATGCTGGAAAAATTCTTTCTCCCTCTGCCTCTCTGTTCCATGCCTACTGAATGTGGAACTCATAATTGTTTCCTCTACCAGACGTGAAAGACAGCGCGAGGAGGCGTCTTTTCTTCCGCGTGACACTGAGCATAACAGAATAGATCGTATTATATTTAATGATGAGATTACCTTAATCTTGACATGAGGATGTGGTTGCACTGTCTATTCTGGCTGGTGTTTAATATTTCTTATATGAGGTGGATTTTTCCATTGAAGAATATCTCTTGGTAAAAGCCACAGCACAATAGATTGAGGAGCTCTTTCTAATGTTGTAGTGCAGTGCTAGGGAGGCTAATGCTTGCGAATGAAATACGCCGGACAGGTTGTGTAACAAATGCGATGTGCCGTTTTTTCCCACTCACAAAGTGAAAGGGCATCACATCTTGTCGGATAGCATAAACAACATTATAAACGGCATATGCCTTTGACTGTCCCCAGTGAAGGGATCTGTTTTTGGTATTACCCACTCTCTGCACATTCAGCTGGGACACAATATCAGCCTCTTTGAGTTTCACATTTTATTTAAAGTGTAATCGCTTGTTTGCTTCATATATCTTGTGCTTTGGATCCGTCACAAAGAATTACCTTATTTAACATTTATATTTTTGGCCTAAATGCTTTCAGTGTGCATATAATGGTTGCGTTGCGCTGACACATAGACAGTGTTTACCAGATTAGGTTTCTAAAAGCCAGAACTGAAAACAAAGTTGATTTTTTTTAGCAGGCATATATCAGAAATGTGGCCTACAGGGAATATTTTAAAATGCTTTGTTAACTATACTTTTAAAAGCTTGCCGTCACTTTTATATGACGCCAAAATTCTGTAAATGTTTTCATTTACAGTTACATCAATGCATTTTAAAAGACAGTTTTTCAAATGCATTTAAAAGACATTTGTAATTAAATGCTTTGGACTATTACACAAGTGTAATTTTGCATTGGGGGCAGCAGTTGCAGGGCAATGTAGTTTGTTGCTCACATCAGCATGAGTGAGGTGTGTATGTAAGTGTACAGTAAGTTAATTATGATCAGAAATTCACTGTGTTCATGGTACCTGTGTACAGTTTCTTAGGCAGTTATTTGCTTAATTTCTCTAAATTTGCTAATGTATCTTTTTGCTGCACTTGATTTCTGCCTGTTCAGCCAGATGTTTATGAAATGAGAGGTAAATATGTGAGAGAATGGGAAATAATTGCAGAAAACTGACTTTGCACTATAGCTCATAATTTAATTTAGTCATCCAGAATTTAATTTTCTGTAAATAGGTCACCTATATGTAAAGCTTTGTAAACAGAATTCATTCATTTGTAACTTCAAGCCATGTTTGCTCCAATGCATATTATCATTTTGGTGCATTAACTCAAAACATTTTTTGCAATTACTTTAATTTGCACATTGTCATCTAAGCAGAAAGTAGGAAAGTGCTGCTAATTCAATTGCCCATATCTTTAAAAGCTGAGCTCAAATAATTTTTCATTAGTTAGTTAAGTAAGATATTAGGTTATTGAGTTTAAAGTCCTGTTTATTTATACAGCTCTGCTGTTTCCTTTAAGTTTTTAAAGGGAATATCTATTTTGCATATAACATTATTAATGCTAAGTATACGCATTTTATAAAGTCTCAGGCCGATTGGAGCCATCCTCTGGTCAGTTAAAATGTTTACTTAATATTCTATGACTGTTTTTGAAATCGCAGTGTGGAAAATACATTAGCTCAAGAATAAAGGACATCAGGAGGTTCCTGAATATTCAGCACATCCGCTAACGACATGTACTGGCCGTTTACCTCTGTTTCTCGCGCTTTTTTAACTTTTGGGTGTATGGCTTTGTTTTGGGATTTTCCTTGTGAAGATCAGAGGAACAAGGCGGAGAGCTCTGCTCTACCAGTCCTGCTGCTTTTGATGGAAATATCTAATTAAACAACATGTATGTTTGGTAACCTCCTGTAGCAAGACAGATTTTTTTGCCTAATATTTAATCAACCAACGATTTTGATTTACGAGAGGAAATCTCCATATTTGTTGTAATGGCAATCATATTAAAAAGAATGCCCGAGGGGTTTTTTGAGTTACTCTTTGATTTTTTTTTCCTTCAATTTCTATTCGAAATCACTTCATTTTATTCCTGTCTCTTCTCATCTTCAGTCCGGCCTGGAAAAGAGCATAGAGAGTGCCATTGCTGAAGGGGACTACGGGAAGGCGGAGACACTGAGTGACAGACTCGCTACTCGAGAGGTACGTTGGCCAGATAAGCCATCTCGGGGGCGCTCCAACTGTGACAAATCAAGCTAATGGGTCTGCGTCCATTTTGCCTCCAAAGACACAGAGGCTACAAACACGCACATGCACTCACACACGCAATTCAACTTGAGCAAAAAGTCTTGCAACCCTTTTACAGTGAAGTTAATGGAAAGCCCTTCCCCGGTTTGAAGTGCGGCAACGACTATAGAACTTTCTGTTCTGCTTTTTAATGAGGGCTACAATGCTTTCAAGCCGTGTGTTAAAACATTTTCAAGGTGGTAGTTTGCACCTTTGAAGTGAGCTCGTACCTAAATACAGCGCCTGCAGTTTTAAAACGACACATTTTAAGAGTGTATGTAGGATCAAGTGCTTCGAAGCTAATTTGGCAGAAAATGTAACATTCGCAGAGCTGTAATTGCAGTTAAAAAGACATTCAACTTTTCTGAAGTTGGGGCAATCATGGTGGGCAATATTTTTAAGCCTCGCAACTTTGATTCAATGGAATCTGAAATGCATTCTGCTAAATTCCCGCCCAGGCTTTGATTTCTGCATTACTGCATGGAATTGGTGTTCACTGTTAACTTTAAACAGTTTTGTACAAAAAAGCCATGTGCTCCTAGTTCCCTTTACATGTACATTTGGTGCTTATATAAAAAGCTGATTTAAAAAAAATCTGGATTTATTTAACTATTGAAAGATGTGTTAGGTAAATTATAAGTTTTTAATTCGATAGCTGATTAATTCTGCAAACTTTGTGACTTTGTTTTACAAGCTGTGTGAGTTGTCAGTGAGTTAATAGCAGGTGTCAGTTGACATACAAAAAATGAACCGGCTTTATTTTGTCATTAGTATACATTACATGAAGCATCTATTATTAACTTTCAGAATAACTGGATGATTTGTAGGACTCATTCTGTAAATCCTTTTTGTAAAAATAATTTCTCCTTACAGCTGATTGTCATGCTCCCTTTAAAGCTATTCCTGGTGGTGGTTATGTGTTTTAAATTGTATTTTTCAGCATAATTGCATATACTTTCTATAATAATTAATATTCTATTAAAATTAATTTTATAGTTTTATTGTGGAAAATAGCTCTCAGGTCATGCTTTAACAAAACACTCCCATCCAAACAGCTTGAACATCTAATTGGGTGAAGCTGTATTAATCTAGTTAACCTCAAATATTAGTTTCTTACATAATCAATTATGGTTTATGATTCTTCTGGTGTAAATGTGAAAATGACACTATTTATTCCCCACTAATGTAATCATATTGCAATGTTGTTGATTTAAAATTGGTTCAAAGCAAGGTGATAATCGTGCTCCTAACAAGCACAGCGCAGTGGGAACAAGCATAAAATAGCTCAGTAATGCCAACAACAGGCCTATGGTTTAGGTAATTTGCAAAGGTAATCCGTACAGATGCTACTTAGAATTATCTCTTGAGTATCTCTATGGTTTTGTCTGTTTCTGTACTAGATAGACAGACACATAACAGCAGTTTCTTTGGCAACCATATTCAAAAACGTTTCATCTTTACATGGAATTCATTATGTTTCCACGCGGCTATATCAGCCCTAGCCTTTGTTCTTTTGTTTGGTTGAGAATGACCGATTGAAGTTCCATCGCGTTTATCTCTACTTCAAAAAGCTGCGAAAGAATTACAGAAATGCCATAATTTCTATCAATACTTGCGTGTTTCAATTGACAGCACTGAAATTTCTAAGGTTAATGTCTCTTATTAAATAACACTGGTGTTGGAATTGCGTCAGGAGGGTTTATTAGTTTGTTGTGGCTTGCAGGTAAAAACAAAACAACTAAACTGCATGGCTTTCCTCCTTGATTGACTTACCAGGACCATGTTGTCACTGAAAGCTTCTTAGAGCAGGGGTGGATTTGAGTAGACTTAGCCGAGCTCTGAATCTCCTGCTCAGCCAGAGTTCTGCCTCTGACAGAACGTTGGCAGTCAATTGCAGTCGTGCCACCGCTAGCTGCTTTATTTGTGCTCTACTAAAGACAGTATATTACAGATTTCAACAGGTAATGTGAATTCGTCATCCCTGAACGTCACCCCTACACTCTGTAGATTGATTTAGTCTGCCTGAGGGAGATGTAGGTATGAAAGGTTCCCTTTGAAGATGTCACAGTAAGATGATACCAGCACATTTTTTTTAGCCAGTGGCTCTTCAGGTGACATTATTCAAGGTCATGTAATAAAGGCACATGTTACGCATATGGAAGTCATGATAGTGAGTAAGATTTAGGGGGTTTCTCATAATTTAGGCCCATGAGTTTCACCGTTCATTATTGGAGCCGTACACATCACCTGAATGTATGTGTCTCCATAGTCACCCATAAGGGTTGTTTGTTTTACTTTTGCCCTTTTTTATGTAAAGACAAGAGAATAGGTAGTTATAGGAGGAGAAGGTCTGGAAATGTCACCAGCCAGATTCGAACTTGCATCCCCGTTGAGCTAGACGCAAACTCTTGATAAACACTGGGTCTCTGGGGCAATTAGGGTATTAGTGAAGCATTTTATGCCCTAATTTCTAATCCGTCTAGTGTTCATTATCACAGTGCTCCGTGCGGTCACAGAGCATTCGGCCCAGGATAAATGTTGTTGTGGACACAGCTGTTTGAAATAATGCTATGAACAACTAAACAGTCAATAATCCCAGCTGTGGCAAGCTTCAATTTCAAGGTTCTAATAATATTTGTGTCTACTGATATATGAAATATTATACATCCTGTAATATGTTTACATGCTAATACAGCGTTAAATTAAAGTGTTTAGATGTCAATGAGACCTTCCGTTTGAATTTCAGTGGCCATGTTTGGGGGTCTTTTTTCCCCTTCTCAACTCAAAAGTTGTGCTGTTAGACATGACAATGGCCTTTTTGAAAATGTTTAAATAGTTGTTTCGCGTGTTTAATCAAAGGCTAATATAATATTTTCTTTTTAATCTGCAAATTCAAGCAATTTGTTAATACCTTCTTTGAAGTTTCCCTAAAATGTGTGTTAAACATGGGCTTTCATCTTTAAGTGTTTGAAACACACAAATGTAGATAGTAAAGGTTTCTTCATGAAAGTGGTTCTCTAATATTTTTTAGAAGGTTTAACTTCTTTTTGATTCACAAAGTGTTCTCTAATTCTTGTGCTCTGTAAAAAGGTAAAAGTTTTAGATTGTACAACAAAACTGCAGAGAAGCTGCACAGATATATTCTTTCTTTATATATACAATATATATACACAAGCCAAGATTAGGCTTTAGAATTGGCATTATGAATGGTACACCCATTAAATGTGTTGCCTTACTGTTTCCTTCATGTGTGTTAATTTTCCACCAATCGACTGGGGTTTTGCTGTAATATGTGTTTGAAATACAGTGTGTCTCAGTAACTAAGAACAAAGATGTCTCTAATCAGATGGTGTTACCTGTTCTCTGAAAGTTTGCCTGTATGTGTTCTTTACAAGGGTGTCACTGTATGAAGTGCCATTATTGCAGTTAGGTCAAACCCATTGGTGGACAACAGCCCAATTAAGTTGCGCTAGTTTGGCGGTGAAGTTGGCTTTTGTGTTATTGCTTATGGCATTAAAAATAATGTATATCAATTTGTTTTCATAGAATTTTTAATTATTAAAAAATTGAGAAACAGCATAATTTGGGGATTTTATCCTTGCTGTCCTTTTCCTCAGGACGGACATCCAATCTGTAGAGAAACAAGACTCGCTCTGTGCGGGCCCCTCTGGCAACAAGAAAACTCCTCTTTGTTCCTTGTTCCTTCAGCATTAGCAATTTATCACAGAATGAATTTTTATTATATCTGTAGATGATTCACATTAAATTTTTGCCCATTAATTTTGAAATGGGTTTTGAAATGGGTACTAAGCTTTTATCAAATGCTGGCGAATCTCATTTGGATTATTGTATTTCATTAATTACTTGATAGACAAAGCATACTTTTCAATGTAGATTTTTTGTGCTGTTTAATTAATTAGCATGTTTTCTCT
>JAZGTJ010014239.1:0-11709 GCA_036877575.1 Botia almorhae
AGGGACAATAGCAATTATCTCACTGTCCTACAGATGGGAGAGTGATTCAGATGAGCGCTCAGCTCAACAAAGACGTCAGAATGAAAAGAAAGGATGAGAACAAACGGAGAGTCCAGAAAGAACTTTCAGACATGTGATGTCAGAACTCATTGTTGTCGAATAATTGAGGAAGCTCCACAGACTCTGTTTATCTCTGAAGATAAAACATCTTCACAACATCTGAACCTCAGAATTCCACCTGCAAACATCAAATCCATGGAAATGTTCAAACAAGAAATGATTTGTGGTTTTATAATTATAAAACTGTGTTCTTTTGTACATTAAAAAAGTAAAATGCTGGTGCGAAAGTAATTGTTCTGATGAGTTCTCTGTTTGTCTCGTGCGCTCTTTATTTGTTGATAATCATGTGTCAGGTGTTTTATCTGTCGTCTGATGAAAGCACTAATGGCTTCAGATTTGTATGACTGACGCTTTGTTAAACACATTTCCTGCTTCAGAGTCTGTGTAATTGCCGCTTAGCTGGAATTGTAATAAGTTGTCCGTCTTGTGAGATTTCATACTTTCACATATTTTCATTCTGAATGTTCTGTTAATGTGTCGAGGGGAATTTTTTATGAACTTCTGCTTTAGAAATCTCCAGCACCCCAGAACAGAACACAAATATAACTGCTCGATTTAAGTATGCAGTGAAAAGTCGCATGATGCAAAATGCAAGTCGTGATTTCTCGCTGCTGCAGTGTGTGTGTTTACACCCGACCAGTCGCCCGGTTCTCCTTCATCAATTATGGATCAGCTGGTCCCCATCTGGGCGGCTTCATTTCATTCTCATTAGATTCTCGTGCTGACTCCCTCTCTTCTCTTCACGCTCCACAGCTTCTCTGTGGCTTTCATAAACGTCTTTAACCAGATCATTATCAGGTGTTGTCTACACCCCCAGCCCTTCTGCTTCGGCAAGTGACCAGGGAAAGATGGGCGACTGTAGTTAAGTGCTTCTGTCGGAGGTTTCTGGATCAGAGAGCTGTGCGGTTGGGCTAAGCTTCACACCAGTGAGATGAACCCAGAATTTGTGGTTGTCCAGCTGTGTTGACACTGAAAAGTCTGTGCTTATTTTCAAACACTTACATTTTGTGTGTATTGACTTTTAACAGTGCTGTACTTAACAAAGCACTGATGTTCTGGGTCACTGAGATCAGACTTCAGAGATCAGACTGAGATCAGCAACGACAGAGAGAAGCTGTGAAGTGTGTTAAAACAGTGCTCAGACACACTGAGTATCATCTGTATTGTATTCTTGTTCCTCTGTCCATTGACAGCTGTTTAAATATTGGATTTGTGTGACTATTTGTATAATATCTTGGCCAATGTCTCCTGACCAAAGCGTTTTAAGAGACTCTCTAACAATGGGTTTATATATTATTATGGAGACTGTCTGTTATGTATGTTATTGGTGTGTTTCCCCCACAGCTGTTAAAGTTAGTCTGGAGAAACATTTTTCTCTGTTCATGTTGTCTTTGGTTTGCTATAAACACAGTCATGTTAGCCTAATATTTTAAAATTCCACGTACAAATGCGTTTTTTATAAAGCACCGTGTTGCTCTGGTTATTTGTAGCTTATAAATTGGTATTTTCATAAACATCATTAAGAATATTATCTTAACTCTGAGTGGCAATATTTCAGAGTTATGTTAAGCACACAAGAAACGCTTTTTCCATAGAAAACAGACGGATGACCTGAACCTTAAGCTGTTCCACTCATTATGGGATGTATCTTTACTTTAAGGGGCTCTGTTGTGGTGTGTAATGATTTATTTACACAATAACATCTGCACTTTCTCCCCGCGGTGTGCGCTCCGTTCACCGGTGAGGTTTCGTGAGGGGGGGGGCTGGACAGCACCGAGCCTCCACACGCGCGTCTCAGTTCCTCCGCGAGACCGGCGGAGTGCGCGCGGTGTCCAGCTCTCTCTGCGCGCGGACTGGGATTTGTCGTCTTTTTGAAGCGGTTTTGATAAATTAAGGGGAGCACTTTGAAAGACATTTCCAGATTTATACATTTTGAATGCTTTACCGCGGCTGTTATCACCTGCTCGGAGGGAGAAGCGGCGGTAACTGACGCGACGCGGCGGCATTCCCCTAGACTTGCGAGTCGGTGACGCGCGTTACTTCTGAGAGGTGAGAGCAAGCGATGTTAATGTGGTTCATTTATTGAGATTTGCGTGGTTATTGATCTATGATCTAAGAGTTGCACAGATCTCAGATCCCTCCATCACTTAATGCTTTGAAAAGTACTAGTTTGAACCAATGGGACCCTGTTAGATCGATATATTGATTGGTTAATATTGGTTCTACATTTCCCCTGATGCAAGTAAGTGCCTTTGTTTTACCTTAATATAATATTACTGTTACTGATAACAGTGCGTCGATGGGCAGGAATTAAAACCACATCAATAAACTGCATTCCAGCCAGAAACAGAAAGTGAGAATTTTTGGAGAGCGAGGGACCCGGTATTGTTCTGTATTGTTGTATTGCCCTGCGCAGAGTGTCAGCTGGATGCTGTTTATAGCTGAGAGGAGCTGAGCGCTGTCAGTCTGAAGTGTAGGAGAAAAAGAGAGTCAGAGCTGATTTCTTTGTCTGTTGTATGTGGCTGTATACAGTCTCTGTTCAGTGTCAGCCTGACAGATCACTCCAGGTGTTCGTCCATCAGTCTACAACAGGTGATGCACACAGGAGAAATGACTGAGTGATTTGTCAATGTGAATGTGTGTTGTTTGTCAGAGAGCATCAGATGAGATTTTGCCTTAGTTAAGGTGCTCAGGGGACATTTCTGTGTGATGCAGATTGGTTACTGTGGGGCAAGCTTCTCTTCTTTCATGTGCTAAAATCTCTCATCTCCTCTTTTTCTTGTATCTTCTGTTGTCTTTCTTCCTGTCCTCTCTTCTCATTTTTCCTGTCTTCTCCTTCCTCTGATTTTTTACAGGGTTGCATCAACCCAAAAAATTAGGAAATCTAATAAGAACACAATTTTTCCCAGTTGCTCTTTCACAAACATACGGATGTCAGCTGTAACTCACTCTGGCACAGACAGGCTGTCTAGGTGACATGTGCTGCATCTGTGTTAGGACAGGCACTCTGACACACAGCCTCTGGTTTCATCCCCTGAGTCCAGCACAGCTTCTTACTAGCCTAACCAAACTGAACTACCTTTCATGTGTGTGTATGTATGTTTCCTGAGGACATCCATTCTGTTCTGCTAAGCCTCAGTCACCTCTTATTTTCCGAGGACAAGAGGGACAAGACCGTTTCTGAATACTCCTTTAATTATCTCGCTAGGTATGACAAATATAGTTTTGTAGGAGAATGCTGACTGGTCTGTCCCGTAGCAAATGTGGGTAACATTAAATTATGCCAAATTCAGGATGCGTTTGCGCTAGCTTGTGCACATGTAATGCTGTGAGTAGATGACGGCAAATGTGTGTCTAAATTAATTTATGAGTCCCCAATTACCACTGTGGCCCCAGTCATTGGGGTGTGTTAACAGACATGTGTGTGTGTGTGTGTGTGAGAGAGAGAGAGAGAGAGAGAGAGAGGAGTATCTGACTGGCAGCTGACAGGAGAGAGTGTTTCTGTCCCATGAGCCAGTGACACTGGCTGGCCAGACCTGCCACACTTACGTGTCACCTGCCAATCCGCCTTCACCCAAATACTGAATATTTATCAGAGCCCTGACCTGGAATACATGATTTAAAACGCATGTTTGCCTCATTAAACACCATTAATGAATCATGACACCTGCTCTGTGTTTTCCAGGACCTGAAACTGGATGGTGGCATTTTGAGGTCGCAGTGGAAAACAGTTGAATTTTAATTCATTTTCAGCTGTAATTCGTTTTCAGCTGTAATTTTCAGCTTTCAATTCTAATTCTGTTTGGGAAGGAAGTTTAGGTCACACAAAACGCAGTACCTTGAGTTTTAAAAATTCATTTAGAAGATGTTTTACTCTGTGTGGAGATCCAAAAGGTAAGAGAGACTGATAATTATTCCAGCAAGCTAGTCTGAGCTCCCAGGTCTTCAGTAAAAGATCCTCTCGCTCTCTCTCTCTCACTCCCTCTCCCTCTCTCTCGCTCTCTCTCTCACTCCCTCGCTCTCTCTCTTCTGTTCACTGGTATGTGTAAGCCAGGGCTGTTTTTCAGCACTGGACAGCTCCCATGCATACAGCACTGTTTGCTGGGCCATTGTGCACACAGCTGCTGGTGTTAATAAACATGATATTTGCTGTAAGCAGAGCAGTTCACCCTCTTTATGTTTGAATGACTGAGAATAGATTTATGACTGACATTTACCTTGAACAATAGCCTTGTGACTGCTTTTATGGTGAATTAATTGTAAGTAATTCATTCCTTTCAATGCCACAGTTCTTGTTGGAGCAAGCGATCCGTTGTTCTCCGCTGATCATATGTTTCCTACACAACTTTATCAGACTAAAACACACAGCATCGTGGCTTTTCAGTGTTAGCGAGTGCTCATGGCGATTGCAACAGGAAGTGCTCCTGCTTTTACCATGCCTGCGGTCAAATGTGTTAGTCTTGCTCTTTCCTTTGTTTTAGTCATGCGGTGATATTAAAAGGTCACAGCTGATTGGCCGTCCTCAGGGCCTGCGTGTGTTTGGTGATGCTGTACGCCTCTCTGTGCTCTTTTACCCGAATACTGTGATGTCTGTAGCTGTTTCATCTGAGGACGTCTCATCGCTAAACTTCTCTATGCTAACTCCGGCTACAATAATCTATTTTATGAGACTTTTGTCAGACCTGTTTTTTTCAACATACACTAAGTTTATTTGACTCTCCCACTGTGGTCAGAACCAAAACCAGCGTCCACTTGTTACCCTCGTGCGTCTCTGCTTATAATCCCCCACACTGGAAGCTGCTGCTTTTCTGTGTTTAATTAGCCTGCAGGGAGCACTAGCTGTCTCTCATCCTCTGAGCGGGATTATGTATCACTGTGTTGGGAGTGGAGCTGCTCTCTCTTTATTAATTCTACACTGCATAGCCAACAAACCGTCCAGTTGCTCGGCTGTAAATAAATAAAAGTGGCTTTGTGAGACTATAAAGTCGACATGAAACACAAGCTCACAGCGGTCAGAATTCAGAGGTTTCAGAGCAACAAGCAGCACACACACTGATGCTGTGTGTGGCCTTCAACTCTTTCTGGAAATACAACGCTGCTCAAAGTCCCGGGCCACAAGATGGAAAACTTAACTTAAACTTCAGAGTAATTTAGCAACTAAAAACATATAATGTAAAAAGAACGGGGAAATATTTCAGTTTCTGCACTATTTGTAGGTCAGTAATCAGACAAGCTTGTTTGCTCTCACTGACGCACACAAGCTGCTGTTTCAAACACTCAGTTCTGGCTGTGAGGTCACGGGTCGTCAGATGATGTCATCAGAGCACAACAGAGACATAACAAACGGCAGATAAAAAATGAATGTTGAACTTCTCACTCAGATTGTACTGCTGATAATATGAAACACTTTATATCTCAGGCTTCTGCACAGCTCTGTGGGTGATTTATGCTCTCATATATATGCGCTTTTTAGTTTCCTACTGGTCTGCTGGTGTGAAATGCATATGTATGCGCTGTGCCTTATGGTGTACGGAATATTATTATATCGCATAATGATACCTGCTGTTTATTATTTCTTTCTCATGTAAATATGCTTATGCTCGGGGTTATTTCCATCTGTAATTATGCAGCATACACTCACTCCCTCACACACTCACTCCCTCACTCACTCCCTCCCTCACTCACTCACTCACTCACTCACACATTTTGTCCTTTGACTGCTGTGTTGCCGTGAGGAGCGCTGGGGAACAGATTCAAGCATCAGTAAGGATCCAGGTTCTCTCAGTTGGTGTCTGTGACAGGATGACATTTATCAGACCTGTTAGTGCTGGATGGTTTCAGGTTTCAGCAGAAAGAGAGAGGAGTCACGCGTGCTCTCCTCGGGCGAGCGGGGCGCAGGGTTTGGTGTGCAAGCGGGACTTCAGCAGTGAGAGATGATTACATAGATGTGGAATGCAGGAGTTTAGAGTCTGCTCTCGCGCAGCAGCAGCGGGCGGAGGAGAAAGACACGGACCATGTGACACTGCGGATTCTGTAGTGGGATTCTAATACCAGTGAAACTGATGAGAAATGCTGTGATAGGTGGACATTGAATCATGTGACACACTGGGGTCTTATGGTGCTGATGTTGCGAGTCGCCTCTGTTGTGTGCTAACACATCTTTGATAAAAGTGCTTCTCCAGGATTTGTTAGAACATACCAATCATTTCCAACAATCTTTGTAGATAATGTGATGTGAGGAGGCCAGAATACAAACTGATTCATGTAAAACTGTTAAACATATACTTGAGACCGGTGGAAGTCATTGTAAAATACCAGTAAACACACACCTGTGACCTCACAGTCCCTGTAGTGTGTTGCTTAGCAACCACAATCACTCACAGTAAAATTACTGTAACTCACAGACTCTGGACTGTCTCTGTGGAGTGTCTGGAAATCTCTCAGGTTCCTCTCTCTCATTTCTCTGCCTCGATCCCTCGTTCTCTTTCTGTTGAATTCTTCTGTCATTCTTCTGTTCCATCATGTGCGGCTGACTACCCTTTTCTTCCTCCTAATCCATCACTTCATTTGTTGTGTGTTTGTTTGTCTTTCTCTCCCCAGCGCACGCTCTGAGAAAACGAACTCAAGCTACACAAGCTCAAGCCACAGAATTGCACAAGAACGCTTTATATATAATGCATC
Organism: Botia almorhae; assembly: GCA_036877575.1. NCBI lineage: Eukaryota > Metazoa > Chordata > Actinopteri > Cypriniformes > Botiidae > Botia > Botia almorhae. The sequence goes on from JAZGTJ010014239.1 coordinate 6,802, forward strand.
GTTTTATAGTTTAGCATGTCAGCATAACATTAAATCTTCACAAATCTTCCGCTGTGTCGCATCAAAATTGCGATTTTATTACAGTTCGCATTCTCACGTCCAATTTGCATTTTTACTACGTTTGCCAGATGTTCAAACCTGCCAGATGTTCAACCCAGATGTTGATCAGGAAAAGTCACATTCGACTTATCGCAGTGGATCAGCACATCCTTCTGCACCGTCGTGTGTGTGTGTGTGTGAGAGAGATTTCAGGGTATTTGGACTCTGTCCAACCCATCTGTAAAAGTGTGTGTGGCTTGTGCTGTAGGTTAAAGGGGAATCGCTTTGTGTATGTGTGTGTGTGTACGCGTGATGTCAAGAGAGATGCAGCTGTTGCTGTCTGACCGTACGCCTCAGAGTCAATCACTGAGGTTTGACCCGTTGAGTCGTGTTTTCATGAAGAGAAGTGAAGCAGAACCGAGTGGCTGAAAGCTGTTCTGACACCTGTTTTAAATGCCCAGCTAACACACACACACACACACACACACACACACACTGTGTTGTTCTGTCCCAGATTAAGGGATTGATTCAATGCACCAGCGATACCAATCTGGCTGTAACAGTAACAGCGAGGAAAATAAAACACTGACAGTCTGTTCCTCTGGTCTTCTCTTTTGTGCTGCAGCGCACCCCAGAGTGACTGACACTTCCTGTCTTTGTTGACACTGATGTCGTTGCTAAGGGAGACGGGCTGACCCAACACCTGGGTCACTCATACAACAGACAGACCTCAGTGTTAGCTCTTATTCTGTGCTGCTTATTCTGTGCTGCTTATTCTGTGCTGCTTATTCTGTCTCTTTCTTGTCTGTTTTATCCAGCGCTTTTCTCTTATACACCAACCCTCAGAAATGAATGCCTGTGATTCGTATTGTTTGTTTGGTGTGTTTTCGGGGCCCTCAAGGCGTGCATCACAATCAGAGATCCGGGTTTTTATACATGTGAGCTTTGAGCCCACTCACAAATGATCTTTCAGAAATCCCCACAAATATGAAGAGACAAAGCAGAAGAGTTCAATACACATACGCTGTGCAGTATATCAGGAAAGATTGATTTGCTTTTTTAGATGTGTCGTGAAGAGAAATCTATTGTGTTGTGTCAAAGGCTGATTGTTTGTTTTGTAGAGGAGAGGAGATTTGTGTGTGCGTGTGAGGGAGCTGTATGTTTAGTTGATTCAAGACTATGTTCAATAGCTTACAGTGTTTACTCTGTCCATGATTGATGTCTTCAGATGGTTCGTGACTGAAAAAACATTCACAAAGATCTCAGTTGGTTTTTTCTGGATTGATTTTTGTCCTGAGGAAAAGTGTTTGTATTCTCAGGTGTTTCTAGAGATTAAAAACAGATCAATGCTATTTAAGATGGATTTTTCATCCAGCAGTTAATTACGCCGAGTATCTCAGCTATGCTATACACGTTTATTTCAGAGCTCCTGAGCGATTGTTGTGTTTTTGTCTCGCTGGTTTTCGAGAAATTCATCTGATGTGTGTTCACAGATAAAAAAGATCAATTGTTCTCTGAGCATCAGTAATAGTGATTCTTGCTTATGTGAGCACCACTAACAGGACTGACTCTGGATCAGTGGATAGAGGCCGGAGACCGTGGGAGTCTGCAGAGGTCTGGCGTGATGTTTATCCAGGATCAGAGAGCCCAGGCTGGGCAACACAACAATACGATCAGTGCATGCCAGCACACAAATGCCTTCCCACTGTGTATCTTTAACCATGTCTTTTCAGAAGATCTATAAACAAACCATTCATAATCCAAACAGATTTGTACCGACTAAAGTCTGAGGAGTGTTTATGGGCCAAGCTCACAACGGTTGCTTCTTCTACCTTTTTTGCCTGCAAGCCTGCTTTTGTTCAAGTATCAGTCCTTTTCGTTCGTGTGTGTGGGTATGTCTTGGCTCGAGTGTTTGTTTGTGTATGCTCGTCTGTCTCTGTGTAGGAGGCTCTCCATTTGTCAGCTGTCACCTGCCGTGACAGCCAGCGAACACTCCACGACTCCTGCCTGCAGATAGAATTTAGAGATAGACTCCTAGACGTTATGGACTGCCAGGGAAGAAGAAAAAACAGAATTTTCACCTGTAGAGGAGGATGAAGAGAGACAGGTGGAGAGAGAAATGAAGACAGACAGGAGAGTGAGACAGGTCTGGACTGCTTGAGGAAGGAAGAATCCAGTGAAATCTGTCAAAGTTTAGTGACTGTGTTACGTTCCCTGTGGGGGAGTCTCGGGTACCTCGCTCATGGGTGTCAGGTTGATTTTTGAACCTGTGAGGTTTCAACATCGGCTGTTTTTCTTAAAAGTGTTTAGCAGAGATAAACACAACTAAACAATGTTGTTGACAAGCAGTTAGAGTGAAGAAGAATCAATGCACAATTAATGAAGTGTTGCATAGCTCAGATAATGATGTACTGTATTGTTTGAGGAGAAACATTTACATTAAAACCTCAAATTATTTATGCTACAAACTCAGCAATCGTGCAATCAAAGATTATTCCATTTCAGTCGCCATAGGAACGCAGCTCTGTGTGTTATGACTGTTCAAGCCTGTATTCATTCATTTAAAAGAGGCTGTTATGTTCCGGTTATGATCATTTCTGTTTTCAATCACATGAATTTGTAATCAGTGCACTTCTGTCTCCCTCTCTCTCTGTCTGTCTCTCTCTCTCTCTCTGTCTGTCTTTCTCTCTGTCTGTCTCTCATGGCTTTCAGGATGCTGGGAGAACTCTGCTTCACCGTCTTGCTGTCTCTGCTGGTTGGGTTTCTTCTCACCCTTCAACACGGTGGGTCACTGTCTCCTGAAAGATTTATACATTCTTCTCTCTTCAGGTTGAGGGAAACATGAGGCAGTCAGAAACTTTTATTGGTTTGATATCTACAAGCTTTTGACGCATGTCTTAAAATGTCTAATATCTGCAGCCGGCTGTTCTGACACATTGGTGTGAACAACAGGAGAAGTCTCAAACCAGAACAAGGCTGACCGTTTTACCCAGAACGTTTCTCCTTCGGCAAATGCAACCTACAAAACACCCTGCACTCTCCCTTTTACCTGTGTCATGTTCTCTGTGCAGCTTTCCTCCTGTCCTTCATCATCTGCTAATTACTGGAGCACCAGACTCTGATGAGTTATTCTGAACATGACTGATAAACCCACTCAGCTGGATTCTATGTCTGCAGCTTCCACTTGCAGTAAACAGAGAGTGTGTGAAAACACTTTTATCAATAAAAGCCTTGTTTCCTCATGCTGGCACCTGAAGATGCATCATCACACCCTCTGATGCTCGTAACCAATCACAGCAGTGATATTCTGCTCTTTATCAGGGGTCTCTCTGTGGTTCCTAACCTGCCTCTCACCATTTGCAACAAAACCACCTCCAGCGTCCAGAGAGACAGTGTAGATAAAGCTAAAAGTCAATAAAACATTATTCACGATGCAGTCGAACGGCATGGTCAATAGTGTGTGTTTTGAAAGGCTAGACTTATTAGGCTAGACAGTATCAACCCTGTTTCATCCTCGATAAATGTGCCATTACCCAGCATACAGTACAAATGCAGTCCAGCCTCTGGACTGCGAGTGCCTTTATTGATTCAGTTCTAGAGAGGAGAGATATTGGACACAGACACCCTGCGCTCTGTTAATATGATGCTGTGAGTACAGAAGAACCTCTGGGGGGGAGGTCATCTCATGCCAGACAGTTTTAGAACGAGTGTCATTACAAAACGCTGCATGCATCTGCTAGCATATAAACACATCTGTTCTGTTCTTTGTCCATCATCTCCCAAACTCTGTGGTTCAGAGACAGTGTACAGTGACATTCACTGTAGCAAACTGATAGAAAAGGCTAATTTACCATGTGGTAGTTTTTAAATGTTTCCCCACCCACTACCCCTGTGTATTTGTCAATGCGCTGTAGAAAGACAACAATACACACAGACTTGTCAGCGTTGTTTGGAAGAAAAGAACTTTATATCTCCTCTTAACCAAGTTGCCATGGCAATCGTTAAAGGATTTTGATACAGTTAACATTCAGTTAGCATTTATACCAGGTCACCTTTACTCTGTTCTGAAACCTACACAGAGATGTGCCTTCACCGGAGTCATGGCAACCAATCTGAAGCAACGCTGCTCAATTAACTTTGTCAAAGTTGCTAAGCGTGTTGCTAAGCGTGTCGCTAAGCTAACGGCGTGGCGCTCTCTTGAGCAATCAGAATCACAAGCATTATAAAAACATGTTATTTCCTGCTTTTTCGTCGGTCTTTTTTGTCTTTGAGTAAAACACATTCATTATGATGTTCCTGTTGTTCAGAGACGGTAATAACAGGCCGGTTACATCATAAAGTCCTCAAATATTACTGCAGTTGGGACTGAATGAAATGGTTTCAGATAGCGGGTTACTGTCGGCATAACGCTGACCTGCAATCAGTCATTTCATGGCCGCTGGGTAACTGTAGACAGTGTCAGCAAACAGCCAATTACATTAAGCTGCAGTAAATGAAAGGAGAAAGAATAAGGACAGTGTGTTGTGTACGCATGCTGCTGTCTTGTGTCTTTCTGCTCTGCCTATATAAAAACTTCTGACAGCTGCTAATGCATTTTAGGTGTTAAACAGAGATGACAAATACAAGAAGAGACAACAATCACAATACAGACACCCAGAATCGATTCCTGCATTAGGAACTAGTTTTCTTCTCAAAAACTGCTGTCTTTCTCTAACAGTTTGACCAAAGCAATTTTCCCTCTGCTATGATTCGTAATTTGTCTTTTCAAGGTTTGTGCAATTGATTTCTTTTAGTTTAATCTGCTAAATTGCATCAAGTTTGAAAAAATGACAAAAATAATAAAAAACAAACTTGCACAGTCTGTAGAGG